>JASDQU010378187.1:11397-22393 GCA_032191745.1 Picea mariana | reverse complement strand
CGTTTCGTTCTCTTTTTTCTTTGGTTGGCATGGTCAGGGCCCTTTCTCGCTAGGTGAGCGCATTTGATTCTAAAGTCCTGTCCTAAAAAACTTCCCATTCAGTTGCTGAAAAATAGAGACAAGATTTCTAAATGAGATTGATTTCCATGAATATGCAGGCTATAAAGATGTTATTTGTTGCTATTCTATCCATTCGTGCTTCAATTTTGAAGAATATCTCAATCTATAATGAAGAAATGATATTAGTTCGTCGTTTTATAGGCTTTATCATATCCGGTCAGAAGATTTTAGGTAAGAATTTAAAAGTGACTCTCGACAAGAGAATCCAATCTATTCATGAACAATCACAACAATTCCCCGTATTGCAGTGATGGATGACCCCGTATTGTAGTTTCCATATCACACTAAGCCATTTGAAGTACACACAGATGCATCAGACTATGCCATCAAATGTGATCGTTGCACGCTTTTTGGAAGAAAGTAGGCTTCCATACTCAAAACTGGTGCAACATATTTATGAGAAGTTGAAGAACACGATAGATCAAAATGGAGGAGTAGAGATCTTATTGGACAACGTCCTTTCTATGGCATTCCAAATGAAAATATTGATGTTTTCAAGGATGAATCAGAAACCTGTCTCTGGTCTTGGGACGTAGAAGACAAGTTATAGTTATCTCATTCTTTCATTTGTTTATAAATTTCATAAACAAGTCAAGGTTCAATTTATTGAAATGATTTTACAAGGTAGCATGAAATGTAAGATTTTGTACTGCTGGTATGAATTAAGAAGCTGGGTTGTTGTCAAATCCATTTTATTTCTTCAACTCATTTTTTCATTAGTGTAGGCTTGACCACGATTAATATGTTTTATTTTTCCCATGATAGGTTAAGGACACAAAGTTGTTGGCTAAGTCAAAGATTGATCTTGTCAGTATTCATCGCCGATGTCGAAAAAATATTCATGATCCCATCACTGCTATTTCAGGTTGATAATGATTCCTCTTAGTACGGTTTGTTATTTTGTTCTTTGTCCTAATAGTCTAGATTCTTGCTTCTATCTTTCCTTTTTAAGGGATTCCTTTGACACTACTACATTTTGATTGGTGCTTATTGTACTTATGAGTTCCATTGACCTATTTTGGCCATTTGTGGACTAATTTCTTTCTTATTTCCTACCTAATAAATTTATCTTCATATTGAGATGGATTTGAAGTGAATTACATATTCTAGATCTCTATTTTGTTTGTTTCCATGTCCATGGTTCCTCTCTCCAACTTTGGGCAAAAATATTATGCAAAAATATTTGTACCAAAATGATGCTCAACCACCCAATCAATGTCCTCATCACACCAAGGGTCATCATCCAAGTTTATGGAAAAGCCCCCCCTGGATCAGGAAAAATAACTACATCCAAATTATATGATTTTGAGACCATTTTTCTATTAAGAATGTTTGAAGCCTCAAAATCTGGCCTCTCTTGATTTTACAGTTCACGAACCCTTTCTACATCCATGTTGGAGTTAAGAAACAAAAACTGCTCTCCTTCAGAAATGGAACTTGCATATTGGCTTTTCCCAATATCTGACTTCTTTTGGTCATGCCCATCCTCCATATCATAAATAGGTCCATCAAAAATAAAAGTGTAAAGTCTGCAATGATCCACTTGCAGATTCATGACTTCCTCATTGTTTTCATAATATAATCCATGAATACTCATGATTCTATCATGCTCTGTCCAGAAATAATTCGAGGAAAAACATCCACTTCTTTGTCATCCTAGATGCCATACTTGAAGCATGCTTCTTCTAGCTCAGGAAAATTATTATCATCATAGTCAATATGTAGTTGTTCCTTTTGGATAGCAGGGGTAATGTTGCATACTTTATCTCCTTCATAAGACACCAAACGTGCATTGTGGTTCTCATCAACCAACAAAGGAACATAAATTTTCTCAGATTGATACCATTTTTCTCCCAAAAGAGTGACGTTCTCACTATCACCATGCACATCAACAGTTCTATCCCCTTGATCTTCATGGTCATAACTGTCATATAGAGGACTATTTTCAAAACTCATGAAATATGAAGTTGGATTCAACTAGAGAAAATTTGTACACCCTTCAAACTCTTCATCTATACCCAAATCTAGGTCCCTTTTTTTTAGCTCTGGAACAATAGAAATTCTAACACCACTGCCCACTTCACTATTTAGGCTAGTTTCTTTAGTGTTGATCTTCAGAGTAGTATATTCATATAGTTTGAGATAGAAAAAGGGGATATGTTGACATTTTTGAGATTCAAGGGGATTCAAGTTTAGCTTCAAATGCCAAAAGGGGATATGTTGACATTTTTTAGGCATACCAACTCAAACACAAGTGACAAAATTCGTTTATGAGGCCCAAAACTATGAAAACACTGATTAAAAATATTTCTTACAAATAAGGCAGATTTTTTTTCCTAGATTATGAAAACTGCCAAGATGAGGTCAAAATAAGGACTCCAACCACTCATTATAAATATCTCAGTGGATATTATGCTTAGCAACAAAAGGTTCGACAAATTGATGTTAGAAGGAAGAGTTATAGATTTAATAAGGCCAAAAACCAAGGAGTCTTATCGACACTCATTTTAATTAAATTGTAATGATTCGTTGTGGTTGCTCCAATGTTAATTTTGACCTCAATCTCACTCATGAATCTTAGTGTTGGTTATGAGGCATGAACAATTGAGTTTAGTGTCTCAATTCAAACGGTGAAGATACATGAACATACTAGAGCTCGAACCACTCCCCATGCCTGTCGACGAGCTAGAAAAGTGTGTAAATGAACCAAACAACCATGACAATTCCATTTTTAACAAATAAGATATATAATATGCAAAAAACAATTGAGATATGATCTTGTGGATGAGTTATGGAGTTTTTCTCAAGTCTAGGAGTAGATGTCTATTGTGCATGACAATTTGAGGAAGAGACTATAAAATTTTGATAGCTATCTACAATTAATCATTTTGTCTACTATCTAGGCTATCTTGGAGATAAATGCTTCCATTATCTCCAACCTCTCAGTTTGGATAGCTAATTTTTTTCTAATTTTTGCTAGCTCCTCCTTCAAGAAACTGTTTTCTACCTCAAGTTGTCTCTTTTTGTCAATGCACTACATTCTCATGATTTGGAATTTTTCCTACAATTTATGAAGTTGTTCTCCAAATAATTTTCATTGCTTTGTACTTACTCTTCCTTGTTGATCTTGGCCTCTACTAGGCTCTTCCATTCAAGGGATTCATCCCTTTCCTCCTCTATCTCATTTAAGTTGATTGACATGTCAAGGCAAGGCAAGGCAAGGTCTATCAATGCAAGGCATGTCAAGGCAAGGCATGTCAGTGCAGGGCAAGGTCTATTAAGGAAAGGAAAGGCATATCAGGGCAAGGCAAGGCAAGGAATGTCAAGGAAAATCATGGCATGTCAAGGCAATGCATGGCTTGTCAAGGCAAGGCATGGAAAGGCAAGAAAAGACATGTCAAGGCAAGGCATGGCTAGGCTAGGCATGGAATGTCAATGCAAGGCATGGCATGTCAAGGCAAGGCATGTTAATGCAAGGCATGGCATGTCAAGGAAAGGCAAGACAAGGAATGTCAAGGCAAGGCATGGCATGTCAAGGCAAGGCACGCCAAAGCAAGGCAAGGCTTGTCAAGTCAGAGCATGGAATTTCAAGGCAAGGAAAGACATGTTAAGGCAAGGCATGGCATGGATTTTCAAGGCAAGGAATGCCAAGGCAAGGCAAGACATGTCAAGGAAAGGCATGGCTTTTCAAAGAAAGGCATGGCAAGGCAATGCGAGGCACAAACCTTGTACCATTCTGTCATACTTTTCTTTTAGTCTTCAAGTTCTTCTTCTAGTATGGATGTATAAAGACTGATACCATCGTTGAGGGTCGAGTTCCATCTCTTATCTCAAAGACAATGAATAGTATAAGTAAATTCAATTGTTCGAGAATAGAAATCTAGTACAAAATAGAAATGAGTGAATCCCTTAAGCGACCTAAGTTTACTCTACCATGCAGCCTCCATAACAGTTGTAAGGTTGCATCCTGCATAACGACACTTGCTCCTAGTTCAGGAGACAAATTTTAACTAAGGATTTCTGCTCAATCGTAGCTATTACCATCAACCAACAGTCTTTCCAAATGACCTACAATCTTGCCAAATGACCGCAACCTAGGAACATGTCACATTTTCACTATAATTAAAGCATCACTTTGAATGTGTCATATTAATCTAGCTTTTGCAACTTTTGTAAGAGGATAGAAAATATGGTTTTGTTGGTGGGCATGCCTCTTTACTAACTACGAGGCTGTCATAAAGCGATTGTCTCTCTAATGTTATTAAAGTAGTGGTTTATATTTAAATCAACAACTCTCAAAACATGGGCCAATTTATCTTATTAGCTTCAATGTAAAATATGTAAATTAGTGTAGGTGATACAGGCCGAGTGTTTGACAGAATGCCTGAGAAAAACGTGGTCTCGTGGAATGCTATGATGGGTGGATATATCTAGCAAGGGAAAGACAATGAGTGCTTGGTATGTGCAAGAAAATGCATTGTGCAGGTGTGAAGTTGACCTAGGCTTTCTCTCCTAGGAGGTTGACCTAGGCTTATGAGGTGATAATCCTATGATAGACTTTCAAGTCTTATTTTTCCCTCGGTCTCCATTGAAGTGCTACATTAACTCCATATTCCCAATGAAAAGACATTGATCTTGAGACCTCCAAGTACTTTCTTCAATAGTCTAAAGCTACCCAAATGCATTTTTCTCGGACTTCACTCTCCACATTGAGATTCCTTGCCCTAAGTCCTTGCAATCTTAATTGAGGGAAACCCCCTTTAGTCGAAGGAAAGCTAGATTGAAGTGAAAGAGGGTTGGTGAGGTGACAGGGGCCTTCCCTCTAAGTTATGCATGATTTCACTTGAGCTTTCAGACTTTAGCTAAAAAATTGTGAGTTCGTGTGATAACACACTCGAGACATATCCTAGTGATCCTAAACCTCATTAGACAAAACCCCCTTTACCATTGGAAGTTAGTCCTCCTTCTCAACCAACCTTGCCTAAGACCGATGATATAGATTTAAATATTGATATGGCTAGTATCTTAACAAAGTTTAATGTACCTGTCCCTCTCAGTATTGATATTGTATTTTTTTTTTAAATACCTACAAGACAATTGATATTGCGATGTCTTGGAGTGTCTCTCCCATAGCAACCATGTCGAAGTTGATACCTCTTAACGTGGCTCTTGCCAGGTCCAAGACCGATGATATAGATCTAAATATTGATATGGCTAGTATCTTAGAAAAGGCTAATGTACATGTCCCTCTCAGTATTGATATTGTATTTTTTTTTTAAATACCTACAACACAGTCGCTATTGCGACATCTTGGAGTGTCACTCCCATAGAAACCACGTCGGATTTGATACCTCTTAATGTCACTCTTGCCAGATCCAAGACTGATGATATATATTTAAATATTGATATGGATAGTATCTTAGCAAAGGTTAATGTACCTGTCCCTCTCAATATTGATATTGTATTTTTTTTTTTAAATACCTACAACACAGTCGCTATTGCGATGTCTTGGAGTGTCACTCCCATAGAAACAACGTCAGAGTTGATACCTCTTAACGTTTCTCTTTCCATCTCCAAGACCGATGATATAGATTTAAATATTTATATGGATAGTATCTTAGAAAAGGTTAATGTACCTGTCCCTCTCAGTATTGATATTGTATTTTTTTTTTAAATACCTACAACAGAGTCTCTATTGCGATGTCTTGGAGTGTCGCTCCCATAGAAACCATGTCAGAGTTGATACCTCTTAACGTTGCTATTTCTAGCTCCAAGACTAATGATATAGATTTAAATATTGATATGGCTAGTAGCTTAGCAAAGGTTAATGTACTTGTCCCTCTCAGTATTGATATTGTACTTTTTTTTTAAGTACCTAGAACACAGTCTCTATTGCGACGTCTTAGAGTGTCGCTCCCATAGAAACCACGTCGGAGCTGATACCTCTTAACGTCGCTCTTGCCACCTTCAAGATGTTGGTCTTGCCACCTGCAAGAGTGTCTCTCCCATAGCAATCACATCGGAGATGATACATCTTAACGTCGCTCTTGCCACCTCCAAGACATTGCTCTTGCCACCTCCCAGCCGTCTCTCTTGCCACGTCCAAGACGTCTCTCTTGCCATGCCCAAGACGTCTCTCTTGCCACGTCCAAGATGTCTCTCTTTCCACGTCCAAGACGTCGCTCTTGCCATGTCCAAGACGTCTCTCTTGCCACATCCAAGACGTCGCTCTTGCCACATCCAAGACGTCTCTCTTGCCACATCTAAGACATCTCTCTTGCCACGTCCAAGACGTTGCTCTTTCCACGTCCAAGACGTCTCTCTTTCCACATCCAAGACATCGCAATAACAACGAAATCTATGTCATCGGAAAAGAGACGTCATGTGAAACGACGTTTGAGGGGGTTCGTTGTTTGTCGTTCTCCCGACAATATAAAGTGGAAATTGCGTCGAACGCGTCGTCGAAATTTGATTCAAATGTACTAGTGATAACACATGTGCGCATATCAACTATATTAATGTGTTATTATATGAATCACATTGTAGTGGAATATCTTGGTCTAACAAAATAGATTTAGAAATAGTGCAAATGTATATTAGTTCATTTGACCCACCATATCTATAATGGGTAAGATATATATATGAGTAAGGTTTATGTCATATGCTAAATCGAACAAACATATATATCTGTGTGTGTGTGTGTGTGTGCGTGTGTGTGTGTGTGTGATAAGTACTCCATATGTGGGTTACATATGGGTAGTGTTAGGATTTTCATATAATGATTACATTTGATATGTGTTAATATTTGTATATAATGTTGGGTCTTTTGTTAAAAAACTATATTGATTTATAATGATAGGAATAATATCATTGTTACATTATGTACCCTATAATTGCTAAATGGATACAGTAAGCAATGCAGGCTCATAATATTGGATAATATTATGATATTATGACCACACTAAATGTTAGCCTATTATTCATAGTTTTATATTCATTGTCTCTTTTAATAGTACGACTTCACATAGATAAGATAGCTATCCTTCTCAGAACCATTTTAATTACAAAGAGGTACATGTTTTTAATCCAGTAGTGACGATAATAGAGTTATGCTGAAACAAAATTGAGGAGTCAAGGAGATTTAATGTCCCTAACAATTTTTTTTTTTTTTTTTTTTCGGAAAATTTGGGGTACATTACATACATTGATTTATACTAATCCACTCTACTCTACTCTTAACAAATATAATGCATAAAATTATGATCTACTCTACTCTCTGTTAGCAAATAGAATTATAGGGGTAAAAAAGAGTCACTTTGGTTTTGTTTTTTGAGTCACTAGGTTTTACAGGTCCTACGTTTTTGGGTCTCTTGTTATGGTCATAGCTTAAAGTTTGATTTGAATAAGATAAACTTTGGTTCAACCTTGGTTTATGTGTCTTGAATGCATGTAATTAGACATCTTGACAATGTAAATAAAGTCTCTATGAGTCACACCTTACATCATTACCATCACATGTCACACCTCCTAGTCGTACACACTTTCTCCTTTGTCACCATCCAACCGTTCACATGTTATATCAAGGTTTGTTTTATTTTCTTCCAACTCACTACCTAAGAGTTTGCAGCGTACTCATAAGTACCTCACACATTCAATTGTTATCATTGCAGTTAAGAGTCATGCCAAAGGAGATTTCATTGCTTCCAACACCATCTTTTAACCAACTTTTCAGGGATTATGTCACAAATATTTTAGCAGTATCCTCAAAGTGTGCAATTCATGTTTGGCTTTGTCACTGCGAACTGGCACTACAAAATGGTTGAAGAGGATTCTTGAAATTTGGATGACTTGTTGATATATCAGTTCAAATTCACATGCATCGGCATCACAACTAGGCTTATCTGGTACTCCTTGATGGTATCCACACTTTTCAAAGGATGAAAGAGGCATTTATGTTGTTTATTGCACTGATGCTACAAACTGGCACTGCAAACCCTCTCTTTCCATAATTGGTTCAAACCTTCATCCTTTACATATTTAAAAGCTCATTTTTGACAGAGTGGATTTGCACCCTATCTAATTTGAAGTGTATGGTTGGTCATTTTCTGAAGAAAGATTAAGTTTCACACATCATCAATGCTGCTAACTGATATTTATAATGATAAAAAACTATGTTTTAGCAAAAAATTCACATTTGTCTCCCTTTTATTATAACTCTCACTTGTTGTTCCTTATTCCTCTTGTTGGAAGAGTGTCTTGTCTCATACCTCAATGTGTATAGAGAGAGGTATATAAAATATTTCAACAAAGTCAGCCTTTTGAAAATATTTCAGTCATTAAAACCAAAATTTCTTCTTTCATGCATTTTACAACATTTTTGGTGATGGCTATGAGATGTAGGCCATGATTATCACTTTGAGTGCTTTCCTTTAATCAAGATTATTAATATTATGAAGTTTACAATATTTTTGGAAACCTGATACAGTTTTGGGATGTTAAAAACTTTGGTAAAGTGAACCATGATGCTACGGGAAAGTTTGCAGCGTCGACGCTACAAACTAATAATTTATGACAGTTTGTAAGAAATTAGCACACAACAAAGGATTGTTTTGATCATAAATTTTGAATTCCAATCTGGGTTCCTTGAAATTTTGTGTGGAGGAAAAAAATGATGTTTTTAAATTGCTAGAAAAACCTCATCCCAATCCAGTTTGTATTTTGGGAGAAAAGAAAAAATCATCACATACAGGAAAGTTCACAGCGCATGTTATCCAAGCCGCTGCGAACTCTAATAGTCTGAAAAATTTGAGCTATCGGAAGGCTACCATCTATCAGGGAAAGTTCAAATGGTCTCCTAGGAGTTATTTGGATATGAGGGACATGCGTTCCATCTCCATATCAAGCAACATGACATGTTTCAAAAGGAATTTATCTCAAAAGACAAGATCCCAAAAAATAGGAATTTGATAGGTTTTATTGGAATCTTTTGTAACAAGACTCCTAAATGGAGGAGAATCCAATGCACCTCCTTGGTTTCTAAATCCTTAGGGTAGATAGATATTATTCACTATATATGGAAGTGGATTTTGATAAGGAAAGGGTTGGAGTGATAGGAAAAAAAATGTTACTATTTTTTAAACTCTTAGACTCTGTATATCTAGATGGAGGATTCTTGTGTAGTCAAATATCATCTTGTGCTCCTTTCTTTGTTCATTTTCTTTGTCTTCTTGCTCTAATGGAATACTAATTGATAGAGGATTTATCAACATCTTTTTTATCATAGTTATGCAGTGGATGATTTACTATGTCTTTTGTGAAGCATCTCTTATGGGAGAAAATCTTGATTTCTTGATTAGAAGAATCCTAATTAACGAAATTTCAGCCATATGAATGTGTCAGTCAAGCCTAACGTGAAATTGGATTTTCATCTTGATGTTTTACTGCATTTTCTTCTATTCATATTTGAAATATGTGCTGGTTGGAGATTATGATAACCATGTTTGCTGGAATACAGTCTTTGGAATTTTGTGCATTAGATCAGGCTTTGAGCTGTATCAGTTTGATCCATTTTCTAATATAATCACTGATACAAATCTAAACATTATGATGGGTGTAACATCCTGCTCTGGCGCATTAAGAAAACTTATTATTTGAGGACACTTTATCGCAAGTGATCTGGACTTTCTGATGTTAAAACATTTATACTTGATTATGATGCATTATGATAGACGACATGATGTTTTACTATGTGATGTAGACAGGTTCTATTTGACTCAGTTGAATTGAGTGTGTAGGGTTTTTGACCTTGAGGATGCAGAGGCATCCGTGGAACCCCCTTGGACTCTGGATTGAGTCAGGGAGTGTGCTTTTGGGTTGATATGTTTACTATGATGTTTGATTTGATTTGATGATTTGATGTTGACATTTCTGACATGATTGTTGATGATGCAGGCTAACGATAGCTTGCCGACCAGACTCACATATGGATTAAAGGGGCCACACACGATTTGCAGAGAGGTTGAGGGAGAGGGGTGGACAACAGCCCTGCCACCGCCTACTAGCACTCCCACCATGGCTCGAACTGTAGGNTATAGATGTCTACCAATCAGTCCAGTTGGCGAGTGGCACCCTTGGAGCACGTGGTGCATCCTTAAGGGCACATCGCACAAAAGAAGCTCAGTTGGCGAGTGGCACCTTTGGAGCACGTGGTGCATCCTGAAGGGCACGTCGCACGAAAGAAATTCGAGAGGCGAGTGGCACCCTTGGAGAACGTGGTGTGTCCTGAAGGGCACGTCGCAATAATGTTGGATGAAGAAGTTAGCCTAAATGACCCTAATACATCAACACCTGAATAAATCCTTAAACAATTCCCCTAACTAGGCGTTGCCAGTTCAGAATTTGAGCCCTCTGTAAAAAAAAAAACATACTTCAAGACTATACATTAATATTCATTACCCCTATGATTTGCAACCTCCACCTAATCCAAGGAGTTTCCTTCCTTAATTTAATGCATAAAAAAATTCCTCCCTTAATTGAATTCATAAAGTAATTCCTTCCTAAATCGCATACATAGGGCCTTTCCTCATTCCCAGTAATAAGCTCG
Source organism: Picea mariana (assembly GCA_032191745.1). Taxonomy (NCBI): domain Eukaryota; kingdom Viridiplantae; phylum Streptophyta; class Pinopsida; order Pinales; family Pinaceae; genus Picea; species Picea mariana. The sequence goes on along the minus strand of JASDQU010378187.1, from coordinate 11,670 downwards.
ATAATTTACCTTTTTAGTGAAGGTACTACTACTTCGCCCTAACATAATAATCAAGACTTAACCATATCCTAATAACAATGCCATTATATTCTAGCTCACAATAGCTCTGCCATTCAAATAACATTAGAGTTTCATTTCCTACTAGCTAGCATTAACAATACAGGTGCTAATAATAAAATTAAACAAAAAAAAAACCCACTTAAGCTAATGTGAGTCTTCATAAAGTGTGTAGGGTAAAATAAAGAGATTTAATAAATTAATTCAATTCGGTGG
>JASDQU010378185.1:0-11297 GCA_032191745.1 Picea mariana | reverse complement strand
TTCTTCACCTTCATCAAGAGTCCAAGTAGGATTGTCTGGAGGCTTATTTGGTGTAGAAGTTCCCTTTTTTGGTGGCATGTTGGCCAAGTATCACTTTAAACCTTGATTTTGAGGTGGTTCTGCTAGACAATATTCCTTTTATTGTATCTCCAAAATTTCGGCCCTTCTGAGTATGGAATTTTATTTTTTGTAGGTCTCTGATATTTCTTCTCTTCAATGCCACAAGTCTGATAAAAATTGGATGTGCCAAGTGGAATTTACGATAACTTCCCCGCAACTTGCTGATTTTTGTCCTTTCCAGGAGATCTCACTTGTATAGCGTGCCCCACACAAAATAATTGATATAAAATTCTGAAACTCGTACCAGAACTACTACGGGTTGTCCACTATCCAATGCAACTAGTATCACTCAATTTGGATACTCTAAGAAGAATTTATGATTGTTTTACCCGGAACACCTGCTTGAGACTAGTCAATAGGACTAGTCAGATACCCTATCTTCCACATGGTGTATCTACAAATTTAAGATGACTCAGAAGCTGACATTTCTACCACAGATACCTTACTAATTTCTAAGAATATTCTCTGGATTTCAAGGTCTGAAACATTACAGACAAAAATTTATAGCGAAAATTCCACAATGACTCAATTCAGGATGATTCCAGAACCCTATCTTACAAAAGTTGTATCTACAAAAGTATAAAGCCTCGGGAGATTAACTTTTAACCCAACATACCTTGATCCATCTACTAGATATCCTCCAAGCCATTCCTTCGGAATCATTGTAGGAAAAACGTTATAGCGAAAATTCCATGGTGTCTCAGATGTAGCAGCGAAACCCCAAGACCTTGAGCTCTGATACCATATGTTAAGAACCAAATATCAATATAGCATAGAAAAAACTCAGAATAAGTAATCAATGCCTTGAAAAAGAGAGAATTTCATATAATAAGCCTCTTTGAGGGGGCAACCTCCTTTTACCCCACATAAATGTTTAAGTACAAGATGATTCCAAATGAAAATGTCTCCTTGGTATATATAGGAGACTAGGAGGTATAATTACAACTAATGAAATAAAGCCGACATAAATAAAATAACATTACTAATGTAATATGCCCCAATTAAGGGGTAATGAGCCAATATTAGGGCTTAACAGGGAAGTTGACTCACACTTGGACATGAGAGCTCCCAATCAGGCCGTAAAAACTCCCCTGGATTGTATTGAGGAAGTGGGGATCTACGTGACTGGTGATGGGATGAGGACTGAGACAACAGGGAGGTGGGATATGGAAACATGTGAGAGCTCCATGGGGGCACTTATAGAGACTTTTGTTCCATCATATCGGGACATAGTGACTAAAATCCCCCTTAATGTCTATGAAGGGTGCACAGTGATTAGCAAAGGGAAACAAGTTACAGTTACAGGGATTGTGGGAGACAAGACAACACAACTTGGAAGAGAACTGAAGCAGGATACATGGACAGGGGGTCTGGGAATGAATTCTTCTCCCATAAAGACCATAAGTGCTCGGAAAAATGATATGGAAAGTAGAGGGGTTGTAACCACTAGTGGAAATATTAACACAAAAAACGGGGCTCTTAGAGGAATTAAAGCCCTTGCCAGGGATAAATAATGATTCTTGTTTCTATGAACCTAAGGGGAGTTGGAGGGGCTCCAAAACTTGCATCCCTCAGTAGAGAACTAACTTGCATTTTTTCGGACATTATCTTTATACAAGAAACTATGGTTGAGGAAGTAAAAGATTGAATTTTGGTGTCAAAAGTGTTGCCAAATTGGTATTGTTACAACATTGATTATGTCGGTCGGTCGGAAGGCATGTGTGTGGTGTGGAACCCTTCAAAATTGTCTCTAGTTCCCTTTTTTACTTGCATGGGCATCCTCTTGAATGGAACCCTTCACAAGGGAAATCAAACAATTACTCTTATAAATTGCTATGGCCCTTGCACTGACAGGAAAGTGTTTTGGGATACACTGGTCAATAGTGGTCTTCTAGACACAAAAAACCTTATACTAGCAAGTGATATAAACTTCATTGTGTCATCCAGCGAAGTGTGGGGAGCCAAAGAAAGACCAGATCCTTTGGTGGAGTACTTCAAAGAAACCTTTAAAGACCATGGATTGGTCGACATTTTCCCTAGTGCATATGCGCCAACTTGGAGAAATGGAAGAGGAGGGTCTAAAGGTGTAGCTAAAAGATTGGACAGAGTTTTGTTGTCAGAAGAACTAGTCACTTTGGTAGGGAGGTACAGAACATGGGTAGCTTACCCCTACATTTTTTGGATCATGCTCTAATTGTTCTATAGATTGAGGATGGCCAATGCAAAATAGCTCACATATTCAAGCCGAATCCAATCTAGATAGAAGAGAAGGGTTTTTGTGATATTGTTCATACGATCTGGAAATATATTGAATTTGATGGTGAACCTTCAACAATAAGGAGATTGGTTGGAAAACTGACAGCCTTAAAATAGAAAGTGAGGGATTGGGAGAAAGTTCAAAGGAGGAGGAGACACTATGAATCAGTCCAAGTGGAAGACGATTTAGAGAAGCTATATCTAACTAAAGCAAATGGGAATGCTTCGGTGGTAGTTGATAGAGATATCAAAGTGCTAGAAGAAAAAAGGAAAAAGTTTATGCTAGATGAAGAAGAAATGTGGAGATAAAAGAGAAGATCCATATGGTTGCAGGAAGGTGACCGGAACACAAAGTTTTTCCATCATTACGCTAGCCATAGAAAAAACAGGAAATCGTTGTAGGAGATAAAGGATGAATTTGGCAATAGTCATAGTGGACAGGAGGAACTAGAGACTATAGCGGTGAAACACTTCAAATACTTTTATGTTGATACTAAGCAAAATTCTATTATTGAACGGGTGAGGACAATGTAGTATTACCCTGCCTTTTCTCTGAAAATGATGTTCAGGAGCTCGAAAAAGCCTGCACAATTGAAGAATTACTTTCGGTACTCAAGAGCTTTGCAAAGGACAAAAGTCTTTGCTCGGACAGGTGGACAGTGGAATTTTTCCTCCACTAATTTGATCTGATCGGGGATGACATTCTGGAAGCTGTGGAGGATTCAAGAAGCTCTGGATTAATGGTAAGGTCTTTAAACGCAACCTTTTTAGTCCTCATACTCAAGGTGCATAAGCCCTCCATCTTTGGGGACTTTAGACCTATAGCACTATGCAATCTGGCATATGAAATTATCGCAAAGACCCTAGAAAACAAACTAAAATCGTTCCTTTCAAAGAATTTATCGGTGGAGCAACTTGGTTTCTTAAAAGGTAGGCATATCTTGGATGTAGTTGGAACTACCCAAGAATGCTTACACAACATTAAAACAAAAAAACTAAAAGCCCTAATCTTGAAATTGGATCTCCATAAGGCATATGACTATGTAAAATGGGACTTTCTCCGAATGATATTGTTAAGGATGGGCCTTGGTGTTTTGATTACAAACTGGATTATGAGTTGTGTCAATACAACTTCCTTCATGGTCTTGGCAAATGGTGGGCCTTCTCCTTTCTTCCACAGTGGTTGATGGATTCAGCAAGGTTGCCCTTTATCCCCTTTACTGTTTATTTTGGTTATGGAGGGACTTAGCTTAATGATCAAGCAAGCACAAGCTAAAGGCAAAATTATCGGGATAAAGACTTCAAGGCTTATCAAGCTTATTGTCTTACTTTTTTTGGACGATGTACTGATTATGACCAGAGCTCAATTATTTGATTGGAAGGAAATTGATTACATTCTGTCTCTTTTATGTAAAGCATCGGGACTAGTCATAAACCCACAAAAATCTTCTTTTCACTACTCGGGATTGCAGGAACATGACTTGGACAGCAATAAGGAAAATTTTCCCTTCAATTTTGTGGAGCTAAACGAAGGCTTTCATTACTTGGGTTTTTATCTAAAGATGACAAATTATCGTGTAGAGGACTCGAGATGGCTTATTCAAAAATTTAGGATAGGACTTTGGTGTCATCCCTAGTTATCTTTGGGTGGGAGGTACATTCTTGTCAAATCAGTGTTAGAGAGCTTGCATGTGTTCTGGATGGATGTAGAAAATTTCCCCATCTGTGTCCTTAACAAAATCAGGGGGGTGATGTTTAATTTCATGTGGTCAGGTGGTGGGTTACTGAAACATGTACACCTTTGTAAGTGGAATGATCTTGCAAAACCAAAATACTTTGGAGGTTGGGGTATCAAGAACCTATACTGGTTTAGTCGAGCGCTGGAAGAAAACATCTTGTGGCGATGTTTGATGAAGGATGGACTATGGCACATGGTATTAAAGGATAAATATGTGCCCTCCATTTCGGTGGTGACTTGGCTTAGAATCCCTTCGATGAGTACAGCAAAAGTATCAAATTCATGGAGAAGCCTCCTAAAATCATTTCAATTAGTGGCACAGTGGACAACATGGAAGCCAGAATCTGGCATGACCATAAGACTTGGAGAAGATACAATACTTGGACTGGGAAAGATTTTTTTTTTTATCACAAGGCCTCATAGATTCTCTCAGATTGAAGGGCGGCCACTACCTATATCAGATATCATATCAGGGGAGACAAGGAGTATTTATGGCTCACTGTAAATCAGATTCAGAGTATGGGTTGGTAGGCACATAAGTAGAAGAATGGGACAACTTCTGCAAAGCCTTGGATCATGTAGGCATCTTTCTGACAGATTCCCCGGATGAGTTAATTTGGATAGGAGGAAATGCATCGGGGAACATCACTGCAAAAAATGCCTATGATTCCATAATGTGAAAGATTTGGAATCGCAGCAAAAAATGGTGGCACTATACCCTCTGGAAGTGGGACTTGGCACCAAAAATTAAACTCTTTACATGTCTATTGTTGGAGAACAAAATTGTCACTTGGGAGAACTTGTAAAAAAGAGGGAAGCTTGGCCCGAGATTTTGTCTTCTCTACAAACAAGACTCGGAAACAACCTTACACTTGATGATCCATTGGAACTTTACCCAACATGTATGGAAGGAGGTGATAGAAATTCTTAATGTATTTGGTGTTTGGTCCAATTTAAATCTGCAATTGTGTTTCAAAGACTGGTGCGAGAGTCATCCAAAGTGGAACATGTTGCCTTCGATAATTTGTTGGCAGATTGGTTGGAAAGAAAATTGGTAATTTTTTAGGAAGGTCAAGCTTCAAATATCTCGATGGTCCACAGGATTCTGGGTTTGTTAGGAAGATCGCAAATGTCAAAAAAAACTGTCGGGAAGGAAAAAAATCCTCCGCAACTACATGAGGGAAGACCAATTGGTTGGTTTGATGGGGCTGCTCAAAGGAGAGGGTAGACTAGTGGATCGGGAGGATTCATCAAAGTAAATAATCACACAAAGTATAGATGGATGATGAATTGTGGCCCAGGCACGAATACCAGAACCGAACTATTGGGAGTTTGGGCTCTGTTAACCTTAGCAATCCGTCTTCACATGTATGACCTCCAAGTGTTTGGGGACTCAAGGATTATCATAGACTGGTTGAATCGGAAAAGTGACCTTCAGGTCATGGACTTGATGTTATGGAAAGAGCAGCTTAAGGCCCTCACTAGGGAATTCTCGACTCTCGAATTCACCCACACCTATAGAGACTTCAACCAAGAGGAGGATGAGCTCTCAAAGAAAGCCTTGGATCATCTGAAAGGAAAAATATAATACTCCCAAATGGAGGATGGGCATGTGGGCACAGTTATGGAATTAAACCTCTTTTGATGAAATTTTCCATCATTTGCAAATCTTTGTTTCATCTGCTTGAGCCCCCTATTGAGGAAGGGAAGGATTTTTTAAAAGATTGGTGATTGAATATTCAGTTTTTTGCAACCCGGGTCTTCTTACCTTGGACGAGAATAAGACAGACTTGAGCACAGTGCTTTTAGAGCGGGAGGCTTGGGTGTCTTTAGGCCTATTTTTTTTATCTTTTTTTAATTGTTTCTTCATTTTGGATGTATAGTTGTGTTTTCAAACTGTTTACGGATTGCATGGAGGCCTATTTTGACTGTAACTCAATTCCTTTGCATTGTAACATTCCATAATTTATATTTACTCAATATAAAGAGAAATTTTTCTTTTTGGAAAAATGTAACTAGTCATAGCCATACTCTTAATGGGGAAAAATCCACTTCTATGTGGAGGATTGGATAGGGTGTATTGCTTTTCATTTAAGATTTGATCAATCTTTCTCTACAAGTATTTAAAGATGCTAGAGCCCTAAACTTCACAATCATATAATACAGTCATGAGTGACAAGAGTCTCAAATATGAGTTTTTAGTTTTTCCATAACTAGAGGTTTGATGATTTACAATTGTTTTCAAGACCAAAATAGGCTTTCCACCCCCATTGATCATTTTCTCAATTTTATAGTACCAGTGCTTTCAAGACCAAAATAGGCTTTCCACCCCCATTAATCATTTTCTAAATGCTTAGTATTAGTTAAGCTTGTGATGGAAGTCCATTCTAAAATATATAAGTAACTTTTTTAGATTGATAATTATAATCTTTGTTTTGATTAACTATTGAACTCATGTTAAAATAAAAGTTCTTAATTAGTCGTTGAGATTAGAAAAACACCTTACTAAAATAACCATATCATCTATATTTATTTTTTACTTATTGTAAAGTCAAATTCTCATATACATATACATGGATTACAATTTCATTTCTAAAAAAATAAATATAACAAAATAATTTAAAAAGCATATATAAATTAAATATACGTGTAAAATAATACACTCTTATTTCATGTTAAAATTTGCTACACTTGAATGTTATTCTTTTTCTTAAATTATTGTGAATATTGTTATTTATATTATGTTAAGATTGTTTTTCTGGATAATATTGTGTGCAAGTTTTTGAAACTCCAACGTTTCTAGTGGACACTCTACTCATCATCAAGGACAAGCAAGCTAAAATGTTAGAAAAGAGTATGTTGAGGTTTGTATTTCAAGCAGAGGAATGGTGAGTGAACGTTGAGGAGAGAGAGTGAAAGGAGGAGAAGAAATAATAGAATAATAAAATGGCTTCTAACCCTCATTACTCGTCTAGCCTCATTTGGGAAGCTCTTGAAATAGAAAAACACACAAATCATTTTAATTGCGAAGATGGATACAAACTTAGTCAATCTTGGCAACCCACCATTCATCACCTAAATCAACGGACTTCCTCTATGTAGATGTCCTCTGCACATTTTTCTAGATCATTTCCCCCCTTTTCCTCCTTAATTAAGTCTTTTGTGATCCATTTGTTTATTTTCTTTATTTCCCTTAGTCCCTCTATGTGACCTCTCTCCCCCCTCACTCTTTTACCCTTTAGACTTATGTCTTTAATATTAATTTATCATATTATCAATGTTTTTATTTCTTTACTTCTAACTTTGACTTGAGTTTAGTTATTATTTTATCTCTCTCCTTAGTCTCCTCCTTTCATCATTAATAATTTTAGTTTTATTTTATTTATTTATTTATTTTTATATTATCAAGGTTATCTTTTTCTTACTTCTAGCTTTGTATTTTTTTAATTTAATCTTCTCCTTACACTTCTAGTTCCTTTCCTTAATTTAATTATTAATTTTAACTAAATTTAGAAACTTTCACTTTATTATTTATCTCTTTTAAATTTATATTATTTTATTTTATTATTACTTTTATTATTTTATTATTTTTTTTTCTTTTTCAACATTTTTATTTTCTAGCTTTGACTTTCCACCTTAATTTGATTATTTTGGTACATCTTTAATAATTACTATTTTATTATTAATCCTCTCTCTCTCTCTCTCTCTCTCTCTCTCTCTCTCTCTCTCTCTCTCTATATATATATATATATATATTGAATAAAAAAAGGAGATTCCTATTAAAATTTTCAAATACAAAAAAGCATATAGCAACAGTCTGCCAACTGTTCAGCCAAGTTAGCGGAAACCGGGATAGATGGCAGACTATGAGGTCTATGTCAAAATTGGTGGTCTGCCATCTTCCCTGCTAAACGAAAACCAGGGAAGGTGGCGGACTTAAGTCTTTACACCATTGTTCAAAGCAACCATAAAAATTAAACTGGACATTGAACTGGAAATTAAACAAGCATCTAAGCATGAAATTGAAATTTTTTTGTAGTAGCGCAAGGAGCCGGATTAAACTCCAATTCACAGAATTACGTGTTAGCATCGGAGGTTGCGTCACTGGGGTCATCGCTGAGAGCCCCATTCCGCATCTGGAACACATAAGGCCCAGTGCAAGTCGAGCATTTCTGTCCAACTGGTGCATTTGAGTATGCCTCATATAAAATGTCGATACATTGGTGCATGAGGATGTCGCAGTGAATCTGATCCGCCATCTGGCTTCGAAGCTTGAACACTAGCGCCAGTTGATCTGGGTGGAAGAATGACGGGGGGTCTTGCCATGGTTCCGATATTGTCGTAATAGGTGGTGGCGCTAGGACCGAGCCACCCTCCACCGCCAAACCACCGACTGCCTTGCTTATAGCCTCATGTGCTCCTTCCTTGTCCTTCGTCATCCTAAATTTCTTCTTCGTCCTGTGCTCCTCAATGTCCTCTGTTGCACTTGAAATTTTGAAATCACTTGGAAGCGTGGCGTCCTTTGGGTCAAGGTGGAGGAATTCCTCCTCAACTATGCAAGTCTAATTCTCCTTTGCCTCCCGCACAGGCCTATCTGTGTCTGGTGCACTAGCTCCCGCCGGGAATTGGCTGGGGGGCTGCCAATTATCTGGCACAGTGAAGAAGAGGGATTTTGGAGGGAACTAAATTGGTTCCTCTGGAATCACCTCCTCCACATATGCCATTCGAGGCATCCTAACCTTCTCCCTGCGCTAAGTGCAGGCTATGGATAATGCTCGCTCTAACTGTTGCCTCCTCCTGTGTCGTGCGACGAAGTTGTGCCAGGCAGGGCCGTGACGTGACTTGCCTCTTTCCCTCAGCATGGAGGAGCAATGGAGGGTGATAATGTGTATCGTGAGCATGTTGGAAATCCTCTGGTAGTTGCACCAAAACTCAAATTTGTCGGCCTTGTGTGAAGCTAAGGTGAAATGGCCCCAACCTCTGCTTTTCCGGATAAGAACATAGAGGATCGACATGACTGCTGCCACCAACGTCTCCCATCCACTGAATCTCATGGTCATCATTTTGCTCGCGCGAGGGAGCAGTCCTTCACCTCTTGACGGGCAGTAATGGCGATCTCCCATTTAATGGTGAGGGGAGGGGAGCCAACCTGCCATATTAATGGCTGGGCTCTGGCCTTTGTTACGTGGTCAGTCTGTGCTTCGTGGCACCCCATCCGGGGAACTATATTTTATTATTAATCTCAACTAATTTCAAAAATTTTCACTTTATTATTTTTTAATCTCCACTAAATTAAGTTTAAATTATTTTATGAATCATTTTATTAATCTCATTTTCTTCTCATTTATCAACATTTTTATCTCCTTACTTCTAGCTTTCACTTTCCACCTTAATTTGATTATTATGGTATCTTTTTAATAATTTCTATTTTATTATTAATCTCAACCATATTTAATTATTAATCTCAACTAAATTTGAAAATTTTCACTTTTTTTTTTTCACTTTATATTTCCATTGAAAAGATAACAAAAAAATCTGCACTGCAGGAGTTTGACTAGTGTTTTGCATGAAAATTGTCTTTTAGATCTAGAGGATCGACAGTGGCTATATCTAAAATGTTGAATATGACTTAATACTGGATAGTATAGATGTCTAGCTAGACATTTGCGAGGTATGGCCCAAAGTCCATGACCTGCAATCTGAATTATGATATACAAAATAAAGCTTTTCATAAGAAAAAAAATGAGTATTGGACGACCCAACCTCCTCATGCACCTGGGTAGGAGGTGTTGCGACAGCTTCCAAGTCGACTCCGACGATCTTCCTTGTCAACAGGCTCATCTTGTGGTCTAGGAGCCGAATCTGTGACTACATCTCATCAAGTTGGAGCATAATCTCTTCTTTGGCATCCTTTATGTCTATTAGGGCTCGTCCCACAAGTGATTTCATCTGCCAATATAGCTCATTGGTTCATAGATATTAGGATTCGCGAGAGCGAATGCCCCGAGTGTTTGGAACCCAAGAGCTTGTGTTGGCCTGAACCTCCTCATCCGTGAAAAAACCTCAAAGGACTCAAACATCTCCTTCCACTAAGTTGATTTTAGACTGGATTTGAGGAGGTGTATGCGCATGATGGGAGTCAGTTGAGTTTTCGACCGCTGCAATGAGACGGGAATCCGTGCGACCCCTTGGTGCAGAGGAGTTACCACATCCATTATGGGAACGACCTCCTCAAGCCATTGGTGTTGTAGAGAGGGGGTAATCAGGTGGGTAGAGGGGCATTGGGAGAATATGAGTGTGGGCGTATAGAACCAGGTGAGAACAAATGTGAAGCAGGAAGGAAATGTGGTCGGACCAAACCTAGAGGTGGTAAGAAATAGCTATGGTGTCCATCGTGTGGGAGATCATATCAAAGAGTGCGGTGAGCGGGCCGAAGTTAAGACCATGTAGATGAGCAATGGATGAGGCCATTATGAAGCCACGGTGACTGATACAGAGGGAGTTCTGGCTAGAAACCCGTCAACGTACCTGAGAAGCTCGTTGGGGAGGGACGAATCGATCAATGTTGTTTGTAGGCGGGGACGTACGAGCCGAAGGATCTATGCATAAATGTTTCATCATGTGGAGGGGAGGTGGAGGGGGAATGTGTCATCGGTGGTCGGTGGAGTCGACGCTTGGCAGCTTGGCTTGGGTGGGAGCCCCGAGGTCGGTCGCTTCCCGACCATCCGATACAGGGGAGAATTTTCACTTTATTATTTATTAATCTCGACTAAATTAAATTTAAATCATTTTTTGAATCTTTTTATTAATCTCTTTTAACGAATATTTTACTATTCTATTATTCTATTATTCTATTATTCTATGATGGGTGGAGTGTCCACTCGAAACGTTGGACATTTCAAAAACTTGCAAAGAGCCTTATCCAAAAAAACAATCTTAGCATTATGAGGAACCATGCATTCTAAAAAAAAGATATTTATATATTGATACTTGCTCAACAACCATTCCTCCCAACCACCCAAGCTACATTCAATAAACTTTTAATTTAATAATATTAAACATAATCTTAATTTCTAAATTTTATAATGAAAAAGTTTACTTAAAATAAATATAAAAAAATTCACTCCAAAAAACACAAGGCATCAAATTTAACTTGTATCATATCATTTAGGAGCATTTAAAC
>JASDQU010378182.1:0-11297 GCA_032191745.1 Picea mariana | reverse complement strand
AGAATGACAAAGATTGTATAAGAATTAATCTACAACAAACAAGCATTCTTATAGTCCATAGAAACAACAATTATCTTCACTTGAAGTAGTTCAAAGCTCTGAGCCGTTTCTACACATAATTCCTTCTATCATATGTTGGCCCTGAGGGCTTCTCAATATTAATTAACAAAGTGTATGTTCTCAAAATAGTTCTTGGGTCTATACAATGCTTGAAAATCCAAAAATCCCCTTCCAATGAGTTTCTACTCTATTTTATACAAAAGCTAGTAACTCCTAGGTGTCCTTTCACATTCTTCTTGAACAGGTAGTTAAAAAATTGTTCATCTTCTCTATCCTAATGACAAATGGCAGAAAGGAAGAAATTTGAAGTGGTTAGGAAAAGGACGAGAGAAAAATAGTTGTTTTGTCCTTTCCCTATGAAACTTGCTTTGGAGATAAGTTGTCCAAACTTCCAACTAGTTATATAGTGACTCAATTCTCTTGTATGCTAGTTGTTCCATTGTTGCGTCATTCATGGAGATGTCATTGTCAAGGTAGCCCATATCCTTCTCTAATTTTGTCATGAAATCATGTATCATAGTGTGAAGCTTCATTGGTTGTAGAAAATGTTGGTCAATGAGATCAGTGGAGACAAAGGTTGTTGCTTCAACTATCTACTTCCTTCAACCCGTGTTATCTTGGACTGCATTCACCAATTCTTATGTGACCAAATTCTTCCCAATTTCATCTAATATTGGGAGATGACCATTCCTTATCAGTTCATGGGAAATTTTGTGAGTCCTTGAATATATTTCCATTACCTTGGTTACTTCTTTATCTTCTCTTTGCCTTATCTGATGGCAATGATCTAATGCATAAAGATATGTATTTCTAGCTAATTTTGAGGGTGTATACAACTCAAGAGGTGCATCAAGATTCTTTGCTATCCAGGTATCAATGTCAACTATACCTTCACAGATAGTTTTGTATTGTGTTAGATGCATTTTTATCTGGTTGTTTTGGTCAATGACTATTGCAACCTCATTTTGGAAGAGGTGTATATTGGCATACATGTCAATGATAACACCTTCCAAATCATTCCTAAATCTTTCCACACTGGCCTTAAAGTTGAGGAGGCTTATTTCATCGATATTTACTTGTTGAAGTCTTTCTTCTAGATCTCTGATCCTCTCTTGCTTCTCTTCGTTCTGCTGGCATAACCTTTGTATATTGTCTACAGTTGCATCCATAAATGCAAAACCTTTCCTAGATGTTTCCACTAGGTCTTCCCTGACATGTCCTGTGACAGGGACTTGAGTAACCACTAATATAGGGGCTCCTTCTATCGATGGAACCTTTTTGACTCTTTCTTTCACAATTCTACTGGTTTTATTATCGTATGTGAAACTTCTTAGATATAATACTTCAGCTGGTCGAAAAGGATCCTAGGGCCTGAGGCCTAAACCACTATTTTTTGTCTCTTCTCTTGTACCTACGGTGGACGTTCCTGGGATATCCAAGTCCATCGGGTGTGTGTCATCCTCTTTGTTCTCTATATTCTTCCTCTATCTGTATTCTTCAACGACTTTATCTGTTGCTTCTTTTGCTTCCTTCTATGTTATTTATGCTACTACTCTTTATGGTTATGCCAGTGCCTTTTATTTTTATGCAACATATTTTACTTCGGCCTCAGATTTATCTTTTGCTTCATCTTCTTCCCAGGCCTTTGCTTTGTTGGCTTCATTTTTTTGTTTATTTTTAGCGTCATTCTTCTTTTTCAACACCTTCTCTTTGTCTCTTCTCTTTTTATTTGTTGACACTTCTTCCTCCTCTTCAGTGGAACCTGAATGAGTTGAGATAGAGATGGGAGAAGATCTCTCAGCTTCATCTCATTATGCCTATTTTCAGGTCGGCTCTCTTGCAACTTCTTCGTCAATGATCCTTCCTTTTGTCTAGCCATGCCTGTTGAAAATGAATTCATCGTAAGTTTTGGAATTTTTATGCACCTCCTATTCTTCCCAAAATTTAGTGGTTTATTCATATGGGAGCCTCATTCCATTGAAGTTCACTTTGAAAATATTCTTAGGGTCGTTCCTTCTGAATATTTCCTCTCTAAAGTGGTAGGAAAGTAAGATGTCCACTTTTGTTTTAGCTTGATCGATGTTCTCAAAGAAATAGTTGCCAATGTATAGAGGTAGTGGAGCCCGAATTTCTTTCTTTGTTCTGTATAGCATTCCTTTGACCCCATGTATGATAGTTTGATATGCTACCTCATGAAGCACAAATTTGTTAGGAACGAACCGAGGGAGTAGGTGGGGTGGTTTCATTGCACCATATATTCTTATATAGGTACCATGCTCCATCAAATACCATTCCTCGATCCTCCTTATGATTGTTATGGCTTTGTATTTCATACAAGGTGGGGATGTGCAAAATATAAATTCATATAAGGGAGAAAGAAAGTGATCTCAAATCCTTTGATACTATGTAAGGTATTTGTGCTCCAAAAGAACTTTTCAATATATGTGGATTGTGGCATTGGTGGGAAACCAACTCCACCCCATATTTTGGTACTTGTGGGCCATACACATTATGTCCAGGAGGTACGAGGACATATGGAAATTGGGAAAGTTTCCTAGTTGTTCTTGTGTAACTGAAGAGATGGAAACTTTGATATTTTCAGATAATATGTCTTCCCATTTGAATGAGACCCCCACATCTGCACAAAAATAAATTAGGGGCATGCATGATAGGGGAAATGAGTTGCATTTGGTTCCCCATATAACCTACACATCGTTGCCACCATATACTGGTAGGTTCTCCTTAAATTGGTCATGGGGTACCGACTCTTGGGCCAATACTTGAACTACTTATCTACTTTGTACCATGAGAGGAATAAATATTTTGGTGTAAGTTCCAACTTGTTGAGGAGTTGACCATCCAGTATTTTGTTCCCAGCTCCAATATGATAACACTTATCCAAATCATCGGGTTTGAATGAAGCTATAGGTTATTTTATTTCATTACAAACATATCGACTATTTATGTCTATGTTCTTCAAAATCCAAGAAATGGCGTCTACACAAGGGAAGACCGCTGGATGTGTTGCCACCCTGAAAATTCCTGACTTTTTGATGTTCCTAAACGTCTGGAGTTCATCTAGATCTTCTTCCTCCAAAGAGAAGTTTGAATTATTGAACATGTAATACACTTCTACCCAATTTAAGGTCTCTCTATCCTTCTCTAGAAGTCTCGATGTATCATCATATATGGTCCCGATAATTTCTTCCTCTATCGTTTGTTGGGAGCTGCTAGATGGCTCAACTCCTGTTGCTTTCGTTTTCGTCTTCTTTCACGGTGACATGTCAGAACTTGCAAAAGGATAAATTTAGAGCATGTTATTTGAAATACAACTAAATGATTGGACAATTATAATAGTTACTGAAATTATCAAGACATAACAAGCTGCCTTTTGTATTTGTCAAGTTAATAGTAGACAATGCTCAAATTCTTTGATGAGATTTTAGGGTGAAATGCTTGGCACCATATTAACAGGTGGAATCAGATATCAAGAAAATAACTTCTTTCATTGCATCGAAGAAGTTAGTAACAACTCCTCTGATGAGATCAAAAGAGTTGTTTCCAAATTTTCCAATATGTCATCAGAAGGAATTGTCACATTATCAAGGAGTTCATAGCACTTAAAAAAAACTCCCCTGATCATATTGGAGGAGTTGAAATTAACTCCTCCGATATAATCAGAGGAGTTGTTTCCAGAGGTTCCTAAATACGTAGAGGAAAAAAAATTAACTTTTCTGAACGCATCGAAGAAGTTAGTAATAACTTCTCTGATGTGCTCAAAGAGTTGCTTTGAAAGTATCCGGTTTAGAGTTAGGTTTTTTCACGAAAATTGGAAAGTGGTCAAGGGAAAAGCCAAAACTAGTTTAGAGGAGTGTGCGGAAACCCTAGAACCCTCTAGATCATGGTCTTCGTTCTCAGGGAAAGCTTCAAGGGTTGCAAGGATTAAGTGCAAGGGTGCAGAGAAAGTCTTTCATGGTGAAGGAAAATGGGTCGATCGGTCATTCATTCTGCGACAAGGAACATGCTCTAAGAAAAACGTATGGTTGGAATAGGGGGGTGTGGTTGAGAGAGAAGTGAAGAGAAGCAGGGAAGAGGATTATTGATCTAGGGAAATGGAGTAAGGAACAAGGCAAAAACTAACAATGAAAAATACCTAACCCTAACCTTAGAATATAAGAGAGGTGAGGTTCTCTTACCTAGACCCTAGTACCATGTGGTGAGTACAGACATGTGAGAGCTTCGAACGAATTTCATCTTGACAAGTTTAACCTCATGTTTCCTCGTTCACTTGCAAATGGAAACATGACACAAAACCTAACCCCATTCTGTTTCTATAGCCAAATGATAATTTATGGCATTAAATGTGGTGGTTGGGGTTAGTTTGATCGGAGGGACAAAGATAAAGTTCTCCAATTAGTTCAGAAGCCAAGAGAGTAACTCTTTGCGATGTGTTCAAAGAAGTTGAAAGTAACTCCTACGAGCACATCAGATGAGTTTCTCCTAACTATCGCAATAAAACTGCATATTGGAGCAAGAGACAGGAACTCTTTTGAACTGTTTGGAGGAGTTTGAAGTAACTCCTCTGAACTATTCAGAGGATTTTGAAGTAACTCTGTCGATTTCAAATTTGGATTTTAACATCAAGTGTTGATGAATTTTTTTTTTCCAAGTGAAACATGAGTCATCAAAAAAATATCTATATGGGGAAGGATACTTATCAGGCTTTCTCTTAGGCTCAAAACATAAGGGGCTCCATTTTTAGGGAGGTACACAAGATCAAATGAAAAATGGAGGGTTGGAGTGTCTGTCACAACACCTTCCTTGAGATCCTCGTTGACATGAATACTATTCTTAATAAAGGGTTGGTAAATCCTTTCATAAAACCCCCCTCGATGAGAATATTATAGTCAAGGAAGGGTCGCTAACCCTTACCCAGGCTCCCCTCAACATGAAAATTGATATAGAGGAGCAATTGGCTAACCAATAAAAATGCTCCAAATAGATGCCAATACAATGCTTGAGGAAGGATCAAATTACATTTCCCCATGGTCCTCCATGATGAGAATATTATTCACGAGGAAAGGTTGGTTGACCCTTAAAATCCCTCTTGAAAAAAAATAATCCTTGAGGAAAAATAATAATCTTGAGAAAGGGTCAACTAACTCTTCCATGGGAACCCATTAATGAGAATATTATTCTTGAGAAAGGTTGGTTGACCTTTCCATATGCTCCTGCAAAATGAGAATACTATGCTCGAGGACGGGTAGGTTGAACCTTTCCTATGTTCCCCCTCGATGTGAATACTATTATTTAGAAGGGGTTAAGAGACCCTTTTGTATGATCCCCACTCATGTGAATTCTATGCTTAAGGAAGGGTCAGCTAACCCTTCCATGCAATCTCCTTTGACAAGAATGGTATGCTTAAGGAAGGGTCGACTGACCCTTCCTTGAACTCTCCCTTGAGGAAAAAATATGCCTTGAGAAAAAATAATAATATTGAGGAAAGGTTAGTCAAACCTTCTCCTTACTCCACCATAATAAGAATACTATGCTTGATAAAGGGTCAACTAACCCTTTCTTTGGATATCCCTAGTTACAAATACTGTGCTTCAAAAAGGGTCAGTTGACCCCTTATGGGATACCTACTAATGAGAGTATTATGCTCAATGAAGGATCGAATAACCCTTCCATGGGATCTCCCTCAAAAGGAATGATATTCTTCAGGAAGTTTCGGTTGAACCTTCACCGAGATTCCCTTTGACATAAATGTTACGCTTCAGAAAGGGTTATTCGACATTTCCCCTGGATTCTCCTCAATGTGAATACTATGTTTGAGAAAGGATCGATTGACCCTTGTCCTGGATCCTTTGTCTACATGAATACTATGCATGAGGAAGGGTTAAATGACCCTTCCATGGGATCTCCCATGATGATAATTCTATGCTTGAGGAATAGTTAGTTGACCCTTCCATGGGCTCCCCCTTGAGGAAAAAAATATTCCTCGAGGAAAAATAATAAGCTTGAGGAAGGGTCATTCAACCATTCCATGGGATCCTATGAATGAGGATACTATGATTGAGGAAGGGTCGGTCAACCCTTCCTTATTCTCCCCCACAATGAGAATACTATGCTCGAGGAAGAGCAACCCAGCCTTTCCTAGTATCCAACTCAAAACGAATATTATGCTTCAGAAAGGGTTAGTTGAACCTTCCCGAGGATCCATGCCAACAAAAATACTATGCTAGAGGAAGGGTCAATAGACCCTTCCATGGAATATGCCTCAATGATAATGATACACTTGAGGAAGGATTGGTTGACCCTTTACTAGGCTTCCCCTCGAAATGAAGACTATGCTTTAGAAAGGGTTGGCTGAGATTTCCCTTGGATCATATATGACACAAATATTATGTTTGAGGAATGGTCGACTAACCCTTAATTGGAAATCCCCACAAGGAAAAAACTATGTTTTAGAAAGGGTCGATTGAACTGTCTCTTAGATCCTCTACAACATGAATATTGTGCTAAAGGAAGGGTTTTTCAACCCTTCTTCGAGCTATCCATTAACAACAATACTATGATTAAGGAAGATTCAGTTGATCTTTCCCATGATTCCCAAAATGAGAATATTATACTTGAGGAATGGTTAGTCAACCCTTCCCTTGGTACCCCCTTGATGAAAATATTATGATTATGAAATGGTCGACCAACATTTCCTTGGAATCCTCTACAATGTCAATATTATGCTAAAGGAAGGGTTCGTTGACCCTTCCTTGGGATATCCATAGGAAAAAATACTATGCTTAAGTAAAGGTCAACCGAACCTTCATTATTCTCCACACAATGAAAATATTATGCTCAAGGAAGTGTTGATCAAACCTTCCCCGACTATCCCTTGACGTGAATACAATTCTTGAGGAAGAATCGATGGAGCCTTCATTGGGATATCCCTTGATGAGAATTATATGCTAGAGCAAGGATCGATCAATACTTCTCCTTTCTCCCCCTTAACATGAATACTATGATTTAGAAAGGTTTGAAAGAAACTTACATGGAATCCTTCATGATACTAATATTATGCTCGAGGAAGGGTCAACCAACCCTTCGATTTGATATTACACAACACGAATACCATCCTCAAGAAAGTGTTGGATGACACTTCTGCATGCTTCCCATTCATGAGAATACCATCCTTGAGGAAGGTTCGATGGATCCTTCTCTGTGCTTCCCTTTAATGAGAATAGTGTGCTAGAGGAAAGGTTGTTTGACCATTCTCCATGCACCTCTTCAATGGAAATACTATTATAAAGTAAGGGTCAATCAATCCTTCTTTGAGTTCTCCTAGATGAGGTTGTTATGCTCTATGAAGGGTTAGTTGGCCCTTCCTAGGGATCCCCCTCTATGCAAAAATTGTTCTTGAGGAAGGGTTGGATAACCCTCCCATTGGATACTCCATGACGTGAATACCATACTTGAGAGAGTGTTGGAAGAGCCTTATCCATTGTCCCCTTTCATGAGAATATTATGTTGAAGGAAGTGTTTTTGGACCCTTCTCCAGGATCCCCCTCTATAGAAAAACTATTCTTGAGGAAGGGTTAGTTGTTCCTTCCACTAGATACCCCACAACATGAATGTCATCCTCAAGGAAGGGTCGACCAACCCTTCTCCATGCTCACCCTCCATAATAATGTTATGCTATAGGAAGGGTCACCTATCCATTCTCAATGATGCCTTATATTATAATACTATTCTTAAGAAAGGATCAAATGACCCTTCCTCATGCACCTTCTCAATGGAAATAATATTATGTTGGAGGAAGGGTCGAACAATCCTTCTCTCGGATCCCATAGATGAGATTGATAATCTTGAGAAAGAATCATTAGACGCTTTTCAAGATCCCCCTCCATGAAAAAACTATGTTTGGTGAAGGGTCAGTTGATATTTCACTAGATACCCCGTGACACAAATACCATCCTCGAGGAAGGGTCGATTGACCCTTATTTTTGCTCCCCATTGATAAGAAAACTATGTTGGAGGAAGGGTCATCCAACCCTTCCTCATTTACCTCGATAAAAATATTGTGCTAGATGAAGGGTCAATCGATCCTTCTTCGGGTTCCCCTATACAAGGTCATTGTGCTCAAGGAAGGGTTGGATGACCCTTCTATGGGATCCCCATCTAAAAAAAGAATATTCTTGAGGAAGGGTTGACCAACCCTTCCAGTACTAGATACGATGTGACATGAATACCATCCTTGAGGAAGGTATGGTTGAACCTTCTCTGTGCTTCTCCTTGATGATAATACTATGTTGGAAGAAGGGTTAGTTGACCCTTCCGAGGATCTCCTTCACAGGGAAACTATTTTAGAGTTTAATATAGGTTTCTATAAATGGTATGAAACATCATTATTTGGTGGTGAGATCAATATGATGTTTAGTAAACTCAAAATGAGTTCCATTAAGTCAAATTACTATGCTATATGGAATTTTAATAATGTCTCCAAAATTTTGACATATCTACTGTAACCAACTATAGATTTTCATGAAATTACAATAAATGCATCCAACAACCCATATAAGTTGGCTTTAGATATGTCCATTCTTGAAGCATAGTGTTACCTTACTTCCATTGGATGAACATCTAAAGAAAATTGATGGACTATTTTGTGCCATCTCTATTCTCCATATCTATAGGGAATCGAATAATGATGCAGATACTTTGCTAAAGGAACATGTTTTGTTGCAACTAGGAGAGTTTGTATTGTATGAATTACAATAAATTCATCCAACATAGAAGCTACTTCTTTGATAGGAGGTGAGATATTTTCCAAACCATTTTTTTATTTGGAAACATTAGCGAATATTATGGATAGTAGAGAGAAAATATTTGTTATGATTTTTGTACACTGGATTCACAAAAATCCTACTTATATATACTATGCCAAGATCACTCGAGGAATGTGTTTTTAATTATGCTATGAATAAAAAATGAAACATTTTCCCTAGGAAAAAAAACTATCAATAAGATAGTTATGTTTATTACAACAATTGTTGATTTGGTTTCTACAATCTATCTAGATAAAATTATAAGTCTATACATTAGAGGTTTTTTTTCTCCTAGATACTACACTAAACTACCGATGGTTTGAAACTAGGAAAAAAACCATAATGTTCAAATGAAGAGCATAAATTTTAAAGAGTATCCTAGAAAGAGATTTATTTCCTGTATAATTGCATCAATGCATCTCAAGCAAGAGTTGTCACCACATTCAACAAAAAACTAATAGTCCATATGTTACTCTTAACATCCTATGGATTTACTATGAATGAAATTTAGCAAGCATTGTTAGAAAAAAAAATCCTCATACAGGATACAAGTCCGCAAACCTCCCCAAACAAGTGACACTATACCAACAATCATAGTAACTCTAGTAGGTTGAAAAGGAGAAAGATTAATCAATTTCCATCAATGTGAAATAATACTTTCTTCATACAAATAATGTTTCTAAACTAGCATTGTATTGAAGAGTCTACTATCTAAAACAATCTCAAATGATTATCTAGGAGGATATTAGCATCCACCCACCTATTCCAACTGGCTCAAAATGATTTTCTAACAACTTATTATTTTTAGCAGTTTTTCGGTTCCTAAACTTCTGGGACCATTTTAAGGGCCTAAATGAAATTTTTTTGGGATCGAGCACCTCAATAAATTAAAAACGTTTTGATTGATCCCCAAAAATGAATCTCCTGAATAATACATTTCCAATGAGCTATTGTTCACCCCAAACAGAGGTCGTATGCCAATGTTACACCCCCGGGAAGTTGATACACCAAACTACCCAAAATGGCTTCCAAAAAACTATTGGCTTTTCATCTTCCGGGATTAGGGTTTTGGATTTTATTTATGATAAAAAGACATTTGGAGCCTCATTGTAAAATTATCTTCTTACGAATGTGAGTATTCATCACATCTCTTCTCAAAGATAAGCTGCCACCATTCTGACGAGTCTTTCACTCTGTAATTTTACAGTTCTGTACATTTCACTCATTAATAGAAATTGTGTATTACTATATATTGATGCATCTTTTTATATATCCTATATATATTTGTTATATTATTGGCTCTCTTTCAATATCTCTATGTTATATATCCGCTCTCATTTCATGTCGAAAATAATCCAGATCAAATGTATAGTATTATAATGTACTTTATATCCTTTCCTTTGATAGGTTAATGTCTTATATGGAAGATATGGAATAACTACAAGGAAAACATCTTGTAGCAGAGGTTTTTTTGGAGGTCTTTAGTGATACAATATTGTACCAAAAAAAAAAAAACTCCAATACAACCTTCGTTATTTGTAGCAGAGGTTTTAGCGGATGTTCCGTATAACTAAAAACATTTGGGTAGGTGGAGGTTTTAGTGAAGTATTTTTTGTTAGTTCTTTTGTTGGGAAAAACACACATGTGCATTGTTAAGTAAAATTCACTGGTGCATATATGGAGATAAAAAAACATCGATGCTCTTATAATTGTTACACAGCAGTCCGCCTTTTTTGTTGTATGCAGCACCGGTGATTTTTAGGTTTATATACACACTGGTCCATATTTTTGTTTCATGCAACATTGATGCTCATATAAAAATTATGCACCACATTTTTCTTTTGTTTTATGCCACATCGATGCTCATATAATTTGTATGCATGAGTTCATATATTACCATTTTCACTGGAGGGAAGTGAAATTTCGAACATTTGAGGTGAGATGTCAATGCAATTCTTTGTTACTAAGAACCAATGTGTATATTATATTCTAATCACCAGTGCATATATTATATGTAAAGCATTGGTGTGTATTGTAATCATGTGCACTGTAATATTTTGAAATGATAAATATAATCAAACGTTGTGTCATTTAAAAGAAAGGTGTTTTTTCATCATTTTAGCACTGGTGCTTCATTGTAATTAATATGCATTGGTGTTTATAAACCATAAAAATGTTGGATCATGTTGTCATTGATGCCAATGGTTTGATTGATTGATGTCATTGATTTATGTCAAGTGATTGATTGATGTCAAAGGATTCATTGATTGATGATTGATGTAATATAATATGTATTGTCCTTGATGAGACTGCATAGATGAAGATGGATCAATGAGTTGTCATTGATACATGATGAAGATGGATCGATGTGGTTCTATTGGTATATGATGCATTGTTGGAAAAATGTATAGATGA
>JASDQU010378172.1:0-11297 GCA_032191745.1 Picea mariana | reverse complement strand
GTACTCCGAGCTAATGAGAAGAATGAACCAGCCTTTTGTAATACAAGCTTAAATTCCTGAAGCTCGTTGTGAGAACGCTGCAACTTTTCATTATTTCCATTAATTTCTGTAAGTTCTGCTTCAAGTTCACCAAGCTTTATCTCAAGGTCATCCAACTCAATATCTGGACGTAAAGAAGACCTTGTAGAAGGCGATAACCCAGCTTTAATCATTTGATCTTTAAAAAAAATGCAACTTCCGTGACATTTCTCCACATCGTTTCACCTGATTAGCATAAGTCCGTTGAAGAAGGCCGAGTTGTCCAAGATACGAGATGCTATCATACGCAGACTCAACAGGGATGATAAGCTGAACTGAATTCATCTCCTCCGAACGGAGGAGATCCATCTGAGGGAAACAACTCCCGTTTCTTGCCATGGCTATGCCTAAGCTCCACGCTCTCGGATCCTAAAACTTAAAAAGCCCAATTCTGGCTCTCATTACCAGCTGCAATTTCCTACCAACAATCGTAAGAGTGATCGGATCTATTATTGTATTCCCTTCAGGGTATCTCCACCTCCCAAACCCTCCTCTGCTTTGTACCACGAACTGGTGTAGAGCAAAATAAAACCCCAGCTTGCACACGGCCCCTGGATACTCTCATGTACAAAGGTTCGCGACCTAACACAGCAGTATTGACCCTAATTAAAAAATAACGCAAAATGTGCAATCTCCACGCAACAGGATATGCTTCCAGCTGTAATCCCCAATCTTGTCTGGTACTTGAGACCGTAAGCAATGCCGCCGGATCCCGTTTGCGTTTTTAAGAAAACAATCGTTGAATGCAGAGTCGACAACTTATTGGAAAAGATGTTTAACATCAAGAAGGCGTAGATCAATTTTAGCAGGGTTTTATATCTCAAACTGCCAACATATATTTCTGCGTTTTTATGAATGGGCGTGCATCGGGTGTTTAAGCAAGAATGAGAGACCCCGATCCGTGGAAAAAGAAATCAAGCTTAGGTTTTGATATTTTCAAAACATACAAATAATGTGTCTTTAACCCTTGTCCATAGCGACTGAAGCAATCTGACCTCCGTAGGATACCTGCAATCTGTTTAGTAATGTTTTCGAAGCAATTTTCCACAATGAGGGCAAAGTGAGGCGAATGCACTGTTTGAAACAAATGGCACAATCTCTTCAATCCGTAGAATGCTCCTTTGAATCTTTCATATCCTCATTAATGCTTAAACCTTTGTTTTGACACCTTATCTGCAGTTTCACGTGATGCTGCGCTGGATTTACCAAATCCTCCACGCGTCATTTCCATGCACATCGCTGATCCACGAATGTCAACAAGGGTCTGTATAATCTTTTTTCCCATTCAAACCTTTTCGGCGGTTGCTTGCTTTTCAAATCGACCACTTAACTGACAAAACTGAACACTTTCGGTGGTTAATGAGCACGCTGGGGGCTTGCCCAAACCACCGAAAGCTGCTGTTTTTCCAATCTCTTGACAGAATCAAAGCCAAAAATTTTCTTGAACTAAAAAAAACACAAAAGTAGCTTAAGCATGCGACCAATAGTCAGGATATCCTCTACAAAGTTCAACCGAAAGAACGGTTTTACTTTGGGAGTTAACAATGGTCATACATTTCAGTTGAATGTGAAGTAGCTTTATAAACCCATAGAAGGGAAAGAAAAATATCAAATTAGAAAACCACATCACTTGCATATTCACAATTTGAAAGCATTGATTAGGTAAAATCGATATGCACATGTGGTTGACTACCTAGTTCTTTTTGACCCAATCGAAATTCCTAGGAGGGAATAATTTGATAGATCAAAATGTTTTGACTACAAATATTATGTGATTGGAGGAAATCATTCTGCAGAGGCTAGACGAGAATTGATGCAAGAATATCTCAACAATACTCTTTTTGAGACAGTCAAATGCATAATTTATGTTGGTTTAATAGATTCAGAAGAAAATTTATTGGCATGGTATCATAACACAGATAATGAGTACAGAATTTCCATGACTTTCATTCAAAGGGTGAGATTTACCCATAATGTTTTTTATGAAATATGTCATGGGGAGAGATCAAATTTTGATGTCGTGTTTAAGAAGCAATGTTGTATGGAAATAGGCTTCCCAATTGATGATGAAAATTCAAAAGAAAAAAATCGCAAATGAAGTGATGTATTTAGAGTTGTGGATAGTTATTTTCAATTGGGATTTAGAACTGGACAAGTATAGGATTTGATAGATGAGATCTTCATCCTATGGGAAAATATTAGTATAAAAAATCAGAGAGTTAAGAAGGCTAAACCATTAATATGTAGCACAAGTAAGATAGTGTTAAAATGTTCGATGTGCTCATTTAACCATAGAAAATATCACAATATTGTCACCCAACCATAGGCACGTGGCCACCCCCGAGCACTGTAACCTTGACATATAGAATAATTATGGAGGTAAAACTAGATCCAACATATAAACAAGATAGAGCGCATCTTTCTCCAAAGATAGCGCACCAAGTAGAAAGTCCCAAACCACAAACAAAAACCAGCTCCCAATTGCAGTCGTTGCAGTTGCACTCCTCCTCTAGACTTGTGCACCATTTATATTGGGTGAGAGTGTGTGTGTCTCCAAATGAGCTCAAGCTCCCTCTATTTATAGTGATCCTTGTCAATTGTCTGGGCCGACTTCTCTTTCTAGAGGATAGTACTTTAATATTATTTCTTTAATGAGTCGACTTGTCTTCTAGGGTTCTTACACATCTGTTTAGGGTTTTTCTTGCTTCTGGAATATTCTATTCTAGTCAGAGGTTACACATGGAGGTTGACAAATCCCACAGCTACCATAATATCAACACTCCCTCCTATCCGGGGAGGTATTAATTATAATAGTCTCAACTAGACCATTCTATAGGTAGCATCATCATAGCCACACAAGTTATCTCATGTTTAGGCAGATAAAGTCATGAGCATCATCATCACTATCAGTATCATATGATATCATCTTGGAATAAAAATATATGATCATCTACATCATCTCTCGAGACCATACTCCATCTAAGTAATCGGGAATGATATTGAATAAGTCATGTATTGAACTCAACGCACTCAACAGAGTGTCTTGCATAAGTCACCCACTCAATAGAGTGATACAAGGACCATTCTTCTAATCTGAACATACGTTCTAGACGAATATTAGTCCTCCCAGATGTTGAAAGCCATGCCATGGGCTACAGAGACCATTCCTATAGGAATGTCAGTCTCAGACTATTTTCTAATTGGGTCACCATATGTACCATAGAGATCAATCTCTACCCATATGTGCCTTAGAAAATATTGGTCTCGTATCAAACACCCTAATCAGGACGCCATGTCCTTAGGGGGAAGACTATTCAACCTGATCAAGCCATTAATTGTGCCTCAGGAGAATATCATTCATGGACCATTTTCCTAATCAGGCCATGATATGTGCCTTAGGAAAATACCAGTCCATGATACGTCAACAATTTGTCAACCTGGACCACTAGAATGTATGTCCACCAACAATTTTTTCTGCCTGGACCATTCTCCACCTGGAGAATATATGTCCACCAGCACATTGACTATCCATTATGCCATATATCAACACTCCCTCCCAGTTGAGGAAGTCGTCTCCTCCCTTTCAACTAAGGGAGAAATCTCCACGAGTCCTAGTTTGTCCCTCAAGTATGCAAACTTTATCTTGGACAGAGGCTTTGTCAAAATATCAGTTGTTTGTTCATCATTGTAGATGTACTAGAGAATCACTTCTCCCTTCTGGAATTCATCACGGATAAAATAGCACTTGATCTCAATGTGCTTCGACCTGTCATGGAACAAGGGTGTTCGCGTTCAAATGGTCACCAGGTGAGCAAATAGAGAGCGCTTGCATACCCTGTTGGGTTTGGCAGGGCAGAACATCTATGGAGCATAGGGTTAGAGAAACAAAACGAACTACAATCTAATATCAACTGAAAACAAATAAAACTGTAAAAAGAAACAACAAATATCAAACACAAAACACAGGTGTCACCAATGGTTTCAGGCAGGTGTATTGATGAAACCGAAGCACGCTGAAGGAAGAGACCAGAGGTTCCTTCTCCCTCCAACGGAAGGCTCTTTGGGGCCCTCACACAATTTTCTTTCCTTACAAATGAGAAGAACTGAGCATAGCAGTGAAAGAACTCTCGGTGATGCAACTGATGGGTGTTGTTTAAAGGATGAGCCCTTAAACCATCTGAACAGCATAACAGTGCTTAGAATTCCTTGCCAAAATAGTGTATCCTCATGGCTTTTTATAGAAACTCCTCGGGCGGTCACGTAACCTTCTCAAAGTGTGAACGGGGACCCTTTTAGGGTTTATTTAGGTCATAAATCCATCGATTTTGCAGATCCGGCTCTGATTTGAGAGTCAAATCAACTTGGGAGCCGGTCCATAGGCGGTTGAGAGGTCGACCTATTCAAGTAATGCGTCGTTTTAGCAGATGCGTGGGTTCTTGTGTTGATAGTCGTGCGTCGAGCGTGCATGCGCGAATAACATTTTTTTGTCCCGCGCATGCGCGCGCGAATCAAACTGCTGTAAAGCGCCCTTCAATTTTTGGTTACTTTGTATAGTTTTTGGCCCTTCTGGAGTGCTGTGAAATTGATTCAGTGCCATGAATAACTTCATAGCTGTTTTGATGATGTGGAGTTCTTGTCGCCATGTGCAGACGAAATTTCAGCGATAACAAAGGGGTTCTATGAAAGCTTTACATTACTTTTATTATCACAATATATCACAATCTAATTCATCACCTGATCAAATAGTCCAGAAACCAACTTACAGAGCCATATTTGTTTCGTACAAGCATCACAAGCTGCAATGTATTCTGCTTCTGCAGTGTTGAATGCAACATACTTATGTTTCCTGCTAGCCCATGATATCATAGCATATCCCAAATTGAAGGATATACCAGAAGTACTCTTTATGTCATCTGCACTCGCTACCCAATCTGAATCGGTAAATCCATGCAGTTGTATGTCACTATTTGAGGCATATCTCAAATCATAATTTAGCATTCCACGAAGATATTTCAAAATGTGCTTTGGAACTATCCAATGCTCATGTCTATGTTCCACCTAGAACTGGCTCAACGTATTCACAACGAAGCAAATATCTGG
This sequence comes from Picea mariana, assembly GCA_032191745.1. Classification (NCBI taxonomy): domain Eukaryota; kingdom Viridiplantae; phylum Streptophyta; class Pinopsida; order Pinales; family Pinaceae; genus Picea; species Picea mariana. Next base: position 6,119 of record JASDQU010378172.1, on the reverse strand, counting down.
TCAAGTATTAACTAAATACATCAATGAACCAATCAACTGCCAGTACAAGGACGAATCTACTGGATCGGAATCAAAGTTTCTCAACTTCCTCAATTTTGTCACCATGGGAGTTGTCATGGATTTTCAATCCATCATCCCAAACTTCTGAAGGATCTTTACAACATACTTCCCTTGCCCTAGGAATATTTCACCACACTTCTTCCATACTTCTAGTCCCAAATAATAATGCATGAGACCAAGATCCTTCATAACGAACTCAGAGGCTATCTCCCTCTTACATTGAATAATGAGAGGTTATGCACCTATTAGAAACAAATCATCAACATATAGTAGCAGGATCACAAGTGCATCATTCAAAACCTTGTAATAAATGTTTGGATCAGCATAGCTCTTGGAAAATCCAAGTCTCATCAAGTAACTGTCAATTCGTGCATACCAAGCTCTTGGAGCTTGCTTGAGTCCATACAAGGCCTTCTTTAATATGCATACATGGCTTTCTCTTAGGTGTACCTCAAAACCTTAAGGTTTCTCTATGTATACTTCTTCCTCAATTAATCCATTGAGAAAAGTAGTCTCTACATCCATATGATGTAATCTCCAACCCATGGATGTTGCAAGAGATATGATGGCCCTAATAGAGGTATATCTGGAAACAAGAGAAAATGTTTCATCATAGTCTTCTCCCTCCTGTTGGGAGAACCCTCTAGCCATGAATCTTGCCTTGTATTTATTGATACTCCCATCTACTACATGCTTTATCTTGTAAACCGATTTTGAAGTGACTATAGACTTTCCTTCAGGTCTTGGCACAATTTCCCATATATCATTTTTCATCATGGATTGATATTCTTCCATCATATCTTCCTTCCATTCTTTCTTCTTGACTGCTTCTTCAAAGGTGGATGGTTCTACATTGACAAAATTTGTCATGAGTGCCGCATAACTAGAGAACGTTTTGGGCCTCTCGCTCTCCATGAAGGTGTCAATGGGAGCTTTATGTATTTCTGGTTCCTGTAAGGTGGATTCTAGTCATGCTGGTTGTTTTATGTTTTTGGGTACAACAATTGGTTATATAGGTTCAAGTGGTTGGTTTGGTTCTTCACTGGGATGTTCTATAGAACATATACTTTCTTCCTTGGGATCTTCATGTTCTTATTCATCATTGGAGTTCATGGAATATTCTATAGATTTATTGAAGGCAATATTCTCATCATAAGTTACGTCCATGCTGATTTTAATATTATGTTGACCTAGGACATAGATTCTGTAAGATTTTGATGTAACACTATATCCAATGAATATGCCCTTTTTTCCTGAAGGTTCCATATTCTTCCTTTTGTCCTTGGAAACATGGATATAGACAGGAAAACCAAACATCCTTAAGTGTTCCACACTTGGATTCTTTTCATAGAAGAATTTTTATCAAGTCATGTTCTTCAATATACGATGAGGACTTCTATTATGAATATATATGGTTGCCATAGTTTCTTCTCCCCATAGAAACATGGATAGATTCTGGTCATTCATCATTTCCTTAACAGATTCTTCAATGGAATGGTTATTTCTTTCTGCCACACCATTATGTTGAGGATTATGTGGGAAAATTATCTCCCTCCTAATCCCAGTTGCTTTATAAAATACAATGAGCTCCTTGGAGGTGTATTCTCCTCCATTATCAGATCTTATTGTGTTGATCTTCTTATTTGTCAAGTTTTCCACTTCATCTTTGAATTCTTGGAACTTGCCAAATACGTCATCTTTCGTCTTTATTAGGAACATCCAAGTATTTATTGATAAGTCATCTATGAATATCACATAGTTAAGAGAGCCTCCTAGAGACTTCACTGTCAGAGGACCACATACATCTGAGTGTATCGGATCCAAGATCTCCTTAGATCTATTCTCACTGCTTGGGAATGGATTCTTAATATTCTTCCCAAGTGCACATCCTCTACAAACACCTTCATGTGCTAATTGTAGTTCCGGTATGCCTACAACCATCTACTTTAGAGATGGAAATGCTTGATAATGAAGGTGAGCATACCTTATATGCCATAACTCACTAGGATTGAGTTCATCGTGTACAAGAGCTTGAGTATTTTGACTTAGGAGTTTATACAGAGTTCCTTCATGAATCCCAATAACTTTAACATATTCTATTTTTGAATATTTATACCATACAATAAATTTTCCATCGACAAAGGCTATTCTATCTCCTTTGTCTGCCAAGAAAGACATAGATAATAAATTATTTTTCAAACCAGGAACATATAAAACATTGCTAAGATGAACATTGTTATCTGATTCCATTTTGATAGAATATTTTCCAATTCCCTTGACTGCATAAGAGTTATTTTCTCCAAGTTCCACTTTATGAGAGGTTTCCTTTTCATTCATGCTTGAGACATTTTCATGATCACCAATCATATGTCTTGAAGCTCCACTATCAATCGGCTACATGTTGTCTTCAAAGGATCCTATAAGAGTTGAGTAGTGGAAGAAATATGTTTCTTCATGCTTGGATTTATTTGAAGGTTCTTCATCATTGGCAGCTAACGCATGGTGTCTTTCCCTTCTCTTCTTTTTTAGTTTAGGAAAATCCATTTTTTAGTGTCCATATTCATGACAACCGAAACATTGTACTTTTGACATATCTCTCTTATGATTGAATTTCTTTATTGAACCAAATATTTTTTTACCTTCATGTCTCTTGAAATTTGTTACATAGGCTTGAGCATCCTCTTCCTTTTGATTTTATACTTGTCCCTTCTTGTACGCAACAAGTCCAAAGTTCTCCCAACGTTGAAAATTCCTTTCTTGTATTCATGTTTACAACGAATGCATCCCATGATCTAAGAAGACCATTAAGTGTTATATTCACAATTTCCTTTTCTAGAATAACTTCTTCAATAGCTTGTAGATGATCTCTCAACTGATAAATCCTCACAAATTATGAGGCTACAGTGTCATCCTTAGTCATCTTTGTGTCACGAAGCTCATTCTTTAGACTCATCACTTGTCCAATATTTCTGACAACAAAAAGGTTAGTTAGGGAATCATACATCTTCTTGGATGAGTCGAGATTGGATATGTAGGGTATCAAGTGATCTTTGAAAGAGTCCAAAATGATACTCATAGCATTGATGTCATTTTCCTTGAACTTCTCCATTGTTGCTATGTTTTGAGGTTCATTTTATTTTCCTTCTTCAAACTGTGGTTCCACGATCTTTCCCTTCATGATATCTAGAACCTTGTTCTTGGCAAGGATGAGTTCAATCATTGTCTTCCATGATCTGAAGTTTGAAGTTCCTTCTATCTTGTTGTTTGTCTTCATAGAGTAAGTCATGATTGTCTTTGACTTTGAATTTGACCAGTCAAACTTTAAATTTGACCCAAAAATTCAACCTTGGTGTTTTTGCTAGTTGAAGGTACCAAGAGGTGCGCTAGGCTAAGGCACACTAGAATGTACAGGAATTATGTCGAACGTCTCACTTGAAGTGCCAAAAAAGTTAGGTTAGGGTTTGTTGCAACTACAAAATAAGAAACCCTAGTTGCAGCTGCAACTGGTGCCACAATGAGCTTAACAAAGAACTGCCACTTTACCTTCCAGTGGTTAGACTATCCTGAAGGTGGTGTGGGCCCATAACCTATTAAAATGTTTGATGTGATCATTTAACCATAAACAATATCACAATAGTTTCACCCAACCATAGGCACACAACCACCCCTGAGCACCGTAACCTTGACAGATAGAATAATTCTTGAGGCATCACTAGACCCAACAGATAACCAAGAGAGAGTGCACCTTTCTCCAAAGATAGTGCACCAAATAGAAAGTCTCGAACCACAAACCAAAACTAGCTCCCAATTGCAGTTTCACTCCTTCTCTAGACTTGTGCACCACTTATATTGAGTGAGAGTGTGTGTGTCTCCAAATGAGCTCAAGCACCCTCTATTTATAGTGCTTCTTGTCCACTGTTTGGGTCGACTTCTCTTTCTAGAGGCTAATACTTTAATATTAATTATTTTACTGAGTCGACTTGTATTCTAGGGTTCTCACACATTTGTTTAGGGTTTTTCTTGCTTCCAGAATATTCTATTCTATTCAGAGGTTACACATGGAGGTTGATACCTCCCGCAACTACCATAATATCAAAAAATTGTTGGATTACTGAGAGGGGGTGTGAATCAGTAATAGAGAAATTTAAGCCTTTTTAAACATATAATCCAAGTGTTATATCAATGTATCATTATCATCCAATAACTGCAGAGTAAATAAGCAATGAACAAATGAACAATCATACACATACACAGTACACTAGTGTTTTACGTGGAAACCCAAAGTGGGAGAAAACCACGGAATGCTTTTTCTTATATGTCTTGAAGAATTACATTCATTGGAAGCACCAACTTCCTTTGTTTTCCAGCTGCAACTGGAAGGAGGCTCCAACCCCCTAGATTCTCAAGCTACAACCTGAGGGAAACTACAACTCCCCAATTATCTGGCTACAACCAGAAGGAGGCTACAACCCCCTATGTTCTTCGGCTACAACCGGAAGGTGGATACAACCACCTGTCCTTGCCCCGTCCAACCGCCCTGACGTATAAGTAGAATGATGGAACCACTATCACACTATCAATGTGAGATATATTGTTGTAAACCTGTACCAATCAACCTGTACCAAACAACCTGTACCAATAACCTAAACCATGCATCAACCTGTATCTCAACCTGTAATCAACCTGTACCATAAACAAGTGCATCAATCATGCACCAAACCTGCACAAATAACCTGTCACAACAACCTATCCAAAAACCTATCACAACAACCTGTCTCATAAATATTATCAACCAAATCATATCAATCACTAAGACAACTCTCAAGGATGTGCATCAACCAAGTATAACACAACAACTCATAATCATCACCAATATCAATATGTGCTTCTGATAATACAAGTATACATCATCCATAAACCATGTGTCAACAATACTACTAACAAGTGCCTCCAACCATGTAACAAGTATGTACCAATCATTTATCAACTACTTATCAACTACGACTCATCAATATGTACCAACATCATCAACTATACACCTCATGTATGTGCCAACTCATCAACTACTTGTCTCAACCATGTACCCAACATGTGCCTCAACCAAAATCCCTCATCAATTTCATCATCCAAATCCGATTTGTAACTTTGTAATAGACCTGGTGTATATGATCACATTCCTGCAAACCTTCCTTAACTTTAACAACAAGAGACCAGCATTTTCATCAAACTTTTCTTTAGTCTCACATGCCTAGTTTTGGATTAGTCAACAACCCTAACTTGAAATAATCATAAATTTGTACCTATAAGGAATAAATATCTGAAACGGATACACAATTTTATTCAGTGTGTTTATGCAATTCCTCCAGGTGTCACTACTTGGAACCTCTCAGAAAAAGAGTTATAGAATAAATGGCATACCTTGTTGAATTCTGGCTTATTCTAGAGAGTGACCTTGTAGAGAGTGCCCCGCATGAAATATTCATTGAATAAATATGAAACTATTACACATAATAATAAAGACTGTAATATAACCAAAACATTTGGTCTTACTCAATTTGTATCTGTTATGAATAATTTATGATGTTTTTACCCGAAACACTTGTTTTAGACTAGTTTCAGGACTAGCCAAAAACCCTATTTTCCACGGAGTGTAACTCCAAAAATATAACGAATGACAAGCTGCATTTTTTACCATAGATACTTGGATATGTTTCCTCAATGGCATAGAAATTTCACAGTCTTAATCATTCTAGAAAAAAAAAGGTATTGCGAAAATGGTGAGATGACCTGAAAAAACATACCTTAGAAAGCATCATCAAAAGAATTTATCCTTCCTTGAATTCCGGCCTTCTTTTCTTCACTTTCCTCAGAAATTTGGCTTAGATATACTTTGGTTACCTCAAACACCTATAGGTATTTAATATTCTCAAGTGTGTTTAAAATGAGAGAGCCTTGCCTCTTATTTATACTCTCCAAGTAGCTTCCTTAAAAACATCTTCTAGGTCACTTTACCCACTTTCCTTATTTTAGGGTTAACCCACTTCTAATTTCTCCATTAA
>JASDQU010378168.1:0-11297 GCA_032191745.1 Picea mariana | reverse complement strand
GCAATGTGTTTTATCTTCTTTATGTTTTTGTCTCTTTCGTGGGTTATTATAAAGGCTACGGGGAAAAATGCATTATTATATTCTCCATGCATCAATCCCATCTCTTCCAGTAATGTGTTTCCCTCCTTCATGTTTTTTGTCCCTTCACCAATGCATTTTATCTCTAGGTGCATTTTTTTACCTTACTACGAGGTCAAAAAATACATTAGGTGATGGATGGGTGAAATATGAATATGTGATCACATTCTACATACTCAATTTCATATAAATCGATTGGTTGCAAGGCCTACCTAGATACCCATTCATAAACGTTAAATCAATAACATGATGATACATTTAATTAAAAGGTGGTATTGTCCTAGATAATTTGTGGTGAGCTCAGAGAGTGTCAGACACTTCTTGGGGGGGAAATAAGTTTGGATTTATACTCATCATAATCAATTTCCCATAAATTGACTTGTTGCAAGGACTACTTGATCATCAAACCATGGATGTTAAACTTATTCAAGAGATGATATGAAATTTAATTTAAAAAGATAATTTGCAATAATAGATTGTCATAAGTTCAAATGGATGTTGGAAAGGTATAATTGCATCACAAACCATATCAAAAGTCTTATTCAACTATAACACTATCCAACATCTTAGACTTCCTATATTTGTATTCAACAATGAAAAAACGACTTTATATGCACAATATTGTTTTGTTTAATTGTGCATTTTGTTTTGGGAAATAGCACTGCATCTAAATAAATATAGTACTCATGGTCCAAATAAATTAGATTCCATCTCTCTTTACCACTCATTCTTCCTTAATCTTAACATTGAAGTTTTGCGAATGGATTTCGGCAAAACACTAAAATGAGTGCATTGCAGTAAAAAAAAGACTAATTGAACAAATGCTAGTATGGATTTGACACACCACAAGTGATGATTCATATGATCCAATAAAATTTTCTTTAGTATTTGGAAAATGCATGGTTTCCATGCTTATCAATGGAGCTAATTAGTCTCACTCAATGCTCTTTCATGCCAAGCAATCACACATAAAGATTGAGCCTATTAATAATGTGATCAATTTGCATAATTGGAAGTTAAGCACTAATGTCATTCACACATTATGTACACATTCAAACTTCAAACTAGTTGCTCAATCATGATTCTAAATAAGCAGGGGAAAATGCACAACATCAAACAAATAAGGCCAATCAAGAAGCTAGTCACTAAATCACAAAGTCAATTCACAATAATTCGATCAAATATTAATCATAGAGGCTGGAAAAAAATCTAAGAACTTTGACAACGATTTTAGGTATTTAGACCAAACAACGAGAATCAATAAGAAGATATAGATTTATAATAATTGAAACAATCACCTCACAAACTAAATCCTCATCAGATAGGTAAGATAAATATATGCAAAATAAAAAATAAAAATGGGCCCCTAGTGTCTCGGGTCAAGGATTATTGACATGCCAACAGCTGGAGACATGCAGGGAGTACCCAAGAATCCCTAATAATTAGTGTTAAGCATTGACCACAAACACCATGGAAAATTCACCTTCCTTTCACACACACACCAAAGGATGAGGTATAATTAAGATTGCGAAGAACTTCCTTTATAATGGAGAACAATTCATATTGTCACGGTCTGACTTATTAAATTCAATAACACTACAATGAGAGAACAAAACTTTTTTTTAGGAGAGTGATTACCAATAAATGTGACGAAATTGCCAATTATTTCCTCTTCTTCATTCAAAATATTTGAAACAAGTTCCCTATAACTACAAGAACACATTTCTTACGTATTTCTTTGATGACAAATCAAAATCTACAAATGTAATTCTTTAAAAACTAGCAAGGACCTTTCTTCGTGAACCAATTCAAATGATTGCATGTTGTAACCTTATTCTTTAGCATAAGAGTAAGGAACCTTAAAGCAACTTATCAGTGCAACACATTCACCATAAGTAAATAAATTGCATTGCTTGTTAGCCATATATGTGAAACAACATTAAAGTTTACCTCGATGTTTGTTATAAGAAAATTTTCAATTTGTTCTACCATGTCGTCTATTCTCTCTTGTAACATCTTATAGGTAAAACCCTCATACTTAATCAAATTGTAAAAGGAACGAATCATACATATAGTTGGCTACTACTCGTGGTGGGTGCAAACAGAAAACACCCATTAAAGCCTCATATTGAAATCCTCTACATACTCTTCATCTTTTTTACACAACATGCTTAATTCCTGCAACAATTTAGTCACCCGTTGAGACTCACCATAAACACTTTCAAACACTTAGAATTATTTTCAACCTTGGATTGATTGGATAGTTAAGACATTGTACCAATCCTATACTTTTCCTTTGAGAGTGAAAGGGAATAGCTTGCAAACAAGATCTTCATGAACATTATTAAGAAAACATAACTTAGATTCATAATTTTTAATATGCTCAAATGTGGTTTTCTTCCCTTCAATGTTAATCCTCAACAATAGATCAACTTTGTTTTGTGGAAGATCATGCAATGGTCATTGTAGATATAAAGTAGTGTGGTCTTCCCATGCAAGAATTTGGAGTGAAGTTGTGAGTTGTTAATGAATTTGTGAAAGAAATGGCTTTACTAGGCAAAAGTGTGTAGCTAGAACTTCCTCATTAAAAGAGTCTTTCATTTTGGGTTTTATAAGATTAAATGAAATGCAACTAATATGAAATGAAATAATGTAATATGAAATATAGCATATATTAGCCAAGAGCAATTTTACGAAGTGTTATCATTGCAACATATGCCAAACAAAGTAATAATAATCCACAACTGAACTTTGCACATAATCAATAAATGCATTAGTTTGCAGGATATCCCGATGTTGTAACATGCTTGTTGCAACAATGATGCATTAGCAATTGCATGATATATTGGATACATGAAACAAAACCAAAATAAATAGAACATGCATGCAATGGACACTATAGTGATCACAGATAGGGAAATATATCTCACAACCATGTATAATGACAACAACCTTTATTACATCAATGCTAACACTTTGCTCTCCCAAGAAGATAAGTTACAATCAGAGAAAAATGACCATTTCCTCTTATAAGATAACTTCATTTATAGCTCATCCCAATGACTCTTGGACTTTCGACTTCTCTAACTATTCATCTACCAAATGACTCTTCACCTCCCCTAATACTTTTCAAACTCATGCTAGGAATTTGTCTTATTATATTTTCATTATTTGGTTCAATAATACCATTCAACTTATTTACATGCTCACTAATGAGAGAATATGTTTTAATAAATTTATCTCTTCATGAGAAGAAGGCATAATACACCATGAGTTTAATATTGGAAAATTTTATAATTAACCCAATTCTTCTTATACTAATTTGAGTGCTCACATATTCAAGGAAATATTTGTCTTTTATTGGCTCTATCACATAACATTGAATCACTTCCATATTCATACTATCTATGCATTTTGCTCCAACATGTAAATGTGTTGAACTTGCAAAAAATATATCTAGCTAAACAATAATACACACATTTGCAGAGAGAATTGGAGAAAGAAGAAGAAGGAGAGAAAGAATGGAAGAATTTTCATTAACCGTTATTGCACACTCAAAGAGTGAATAATTTACAATAGATATAGGATACCTAAGTAACTAATGAGCCATAGTGGTGGTCTAGATTGATCTGGACACACACCAGCAGTTATAAGAGTAAACTGCCACCTAGTCTAGTCTCTTAGGCAGTTACGGGAGTGAACTGCCACCTAGTTGAGTTAACTAGTCAACTAGTCTTTAGTTAACTAACTGAACAAAGAGTAGTGAGTTGGTGATGATCCCAATGTTGCATGGTGACAAAACCAATGCAACATCTAAACTCAACTCAACTAGTCAAACTGAAGTGTCAACTAAAAGAGAATATTCTGTAGGTGGAATATTCTCCCCTAAAATATAGGAGACTAGATAATGAATAATTATGACTAACAAACAAGGAATAACCTTAGGAAAAATAAATCCTAGGTGTGTGTGAAGTAACTCCAACACCCCCCCTGAACATCACTATGGTGAAAATAAAGAATGGGTCCCAGCTACGAGGCCATGTTAGGTACCCAAATACAAAAGATACACTGAACTAAACGAGGAAAGAGGGAAAACCTCATGGGAAAAAAAAAACCCCTCAAATTACAATGCATAAAATAAAAAATGAGAATGAACAAAAGGCAGTTGCTAAGAAACCATGTCCTTCACTCCAAGAAGACCTCGCAACTGTGCAAGTTTGTGCTCTTTGAAGATTTTGTTGAAGATGTAGATGTCTGCACGAATCTAATGAAGTATATGCATCATTGATATTTCCACACATATCCACTTTATCTTCTTGTAATGAATAATATCCAAATAAAGTTTGGATGAAATTTTGAAAACTGTACGTCCGTTTCCGAAAAAACACTGAAATTTTGTTGATTTTGAAATGATCATAACTTCAATTTCTGGACTCCGTTTCGGACGATTTGTTTTTTGAAATTGGATATTTTCCCGAGAGGAATTCAAATATCCAATTTGTTTCTGCAATTTTTTCTCAAAAAATATCAGAATGGTGTCTGATGTGCGGGGATCTCTTTTTGTCTCCTAACATGCATGCATGGTGCATGAAAAAGTGTCTGCATGTGACTCCTGAGATGCATGCCATATATATTCCACATGAATTTCAGAAAATAAATCTGAAATGGAGTAGACATCATCTTCAATTATTGGAATACTAATTTCTGAAAAAATGTTTGTAGAAGACTCTTCATAATAAGATACTTGATCTTTTGATGGCTTCTCTTCTGGATCTATCTGTTCGACCTCCTACATGAAATCTTCACAATATTCTTTATTCCCAAATAGAACCTCCAATCTGGTCCATAATTCATTTGGAGTTAATCCTTGTGATTCTTCATATACTTGATGGAAAAGTTCGGGAGAAACAAACATGCCGATACTTCCTATGGCCATATCTTGTCTATTGAGAAAGTCATTTTTCTCATCCACAGAATCAGACTCTACTTCCATTGCCATAGTTATTTGGTACAAGCCTCTGCATCTAAGATGAAGAAGAATTTTTGGCTTCCATTCCAAATAGTTATGAGGCATGAGAAGTATTTCCGGCAAATAATCCATCTTTTTGTTGTCTTCAATCTTTTGTACCTGCAAAAAATGATTTGGTGTAGCATTTGCTTAGCAGTCTGTTGGCTCTGATACCATGTAAATGTGTTGAACCTGCACAGAATAGATCTATCTAAACAATAATACACACATCTGCAGAGATAATTGGAGAAAGAAGAAGGAGAGAAAGAATGGAAGAATTTTCATTAACCGTTATTGCACACTCAAAGAGTGAATAATTTACAATAGATATAGGAAACATGAGTAACTAATGAGCCATAGTGGTGGTCTAGATTGATCTGGACACACACCAACAGTTACAAGAGTAAACTGCCACCTAGTCTAGTCTCTCAGGCAGTTACGGGAGTGAACTGCCACCTAGTTGAGTTAACTAGTCAACTAGTCTTCAATTAACTGATTGAACAAAGAGTAGTGAGTTGGTGATGATCTCAATGTTGCATGGTGACAAAACCAATGTAACATCTAAACTCAACTCAACTAATCAAACTGAAGTGTCAGCTGAAAGAGAATATTATCCAGGTGGAATATTCTCCCCTAAAATATAGGAGACTGGATAATGATTAATTATGACTAGTAAACAAGGAATAACCTTAGGAAAAATAAATCCTAGGTGTGTGTGAAGTAACTCCAACAAACTTCTCTCTAAATGCAGTGAACATTAATTTCGAGATTCTATCAATGATTGCATTATCTACACTCCCTTGCAAATGTAGGAGGACAAGAAGCTTATTTACCATGTTTCTTGCATGAACCATATTTTCCACATATTTGGTCCTCAAATCTTGCATTTTCTCACATGCTTTCTAGATAGTTGTTTCTTGGAAAGCAAATATAGCACACATGTCAACAATCTTAAAAGGATGCATAATGGGGATTGGCTCTAGAAACAAGGCGTGTTTTTCTTTCCAATCCATGTATTGCAGTATTTGAACTTTGAAGTGTAGAACTTCCTCCATCTTCCCTTCTATGATCATATTAAAATCAACCAAGGTGTTTTTTAGTATTAACCATAAAATTTAACCTATAAATGAATTCAACCACTATATCAAACATTCTTCAGCACAAAGAAGAGACCATGTTGATGAATTATGTCTTGCAAGTTGACTCACTTCATGATTCTTAGATATTCTCTTTGAGAGTTATTTATTAGTCCTTGGCTTGCATCTCTGCATGCATACATTCTATCTTAGCTTTGGTCATATGTGCACCAAGGCAACTATCATTTATCAACCACCAGTTGATGAGTCTCCATCCCCACAATTACTTTTTCACTTGAGATGATGTCCATAGTGTATTGCCAACTTTTATTTCTCTTGTAGGAAGTTTTCTTTAATAAACATGCCTTTATGTCGAAGAGAAATGTCTCAAGCATTGATTTTGGTCCGTTTGTATCTTCTGGTAATAGGGCTAGTGGTTGTTGGAAACATGGCATGAAAGAATCAACTGGTTTTATATCACTCTCTGCATTACTCAATCACCTACATACTTCCCATGTTCCTTGATATAGTGGTATGTTTTGATTATTTAATATCAACTACTAATATATATATATATATATATATATATAGTCCTCTAGTATTTTTGGGTCTTATATTGTCACAAGAGGCTCTAATTCCAACTTCATAGCAATCGCTTGGGCTTCAATAGCTATTGGATTTGCATCCATAACTAACTACTTACTTGTATAACAGGAACCTGCTCCGAAATAGAGTTGTTAATTTTTGTCTATTCCTTTATTTATTGTACCTCCGCTCTATTCTTTACTTTGGCATAGTTGAAAGATCGTGTGTGCTTCTCCTCTTATGGGATGGGTTCATACATAAATAAATTTGCCAATGAAAATGATACGAAGAAACTCTTTACCTTCATGAGAGGGCCATGGTGTTGGAAGGGCACTCCATGAGGTGGTAAAGCTTCAACTCTAGTGTGAACTATTGGGAATGATGACCAACTCACCCTCTTCTATGGGTGCAACAAAGTTGAAGTGACCCCATGTAAGGATGTTTGATAGGAAATTTCTCTAATCAAAGTCCTATTTGGGACACACTTCAATAAGACATGAGGATATCTTTTAAGGCCATGCATATTGTTGCAAGTCACAATGTCTCCAATTGGATATCGACTCTATTTCTTTAATAGAAGCTACACTGAAATCGATAAAACAATATCAAGTAACTTATAATATAAAACCTCAAGGAACTTCTAACAAATGTCAAAATCTCTTGAAAATGAACACGTGTTTCCATGAGCTCTAGATTCTAGGGTTCTTTGGAAAGATTAAAGTTGTAACTAGCACATATGAAACCCATTAGATAAGATGTCAATTTATCACTTGACTCAGCTTCCTTGACCCTCTCGATACTATGGAATAAGCTACTTGATATCACATTAAGCCAACTAAAAACCATAATATTATTCTATACTACATGAATGATCAACACTTCACTAATCCATAGTTCATCCACACTAGCCTTCCCATATAACTGGTTAATCAATGTAATCATATCTTTTACAACCATGTGCAAATCTGCGGTATCATATTTCCCACTACTTTTCCTCTTAAAATATTTGGGGAACTCCAACAATACTTTTTTAGGTCATATCGATGATTCTCCTCTTTATACATTTTCATCCACTGTAATTTTCACCTATTGTCGAGAGAGTTTGTAATATATTTAAATAGATCTGCGGTCAAATATAGGAATGATATTTCCTTCCCGAGGCCTTATACATTTCTTTTCCATCCGAGTGTCTTGATTATGTCATCACATGGAAAGAGAAGTTCATGGGATGCAACATTGTGAAGCTTTGAATGCTTAATAGTACAATTCTTCTATACTTGGGTTTTCATTGTTGGAAAGGACATGCTTCCATCATCTTAGGGTGGTGTAAATTTTTTATAATATTGGGTGAGTTCAGACTATGAAGACTTTGATGTCAATGGAGGATGTCTAGATCAATGACTAGTTTCTTCTTCTTCACTACCATCATACCTTACCTCTGTAAGACATTTCTTCATTGATACACTACAATAAAATAATAAGCATTAAATGAATCTTTCAAATAAATCAAAAAATGGTGAGAAGAGAATGAAAGACATATCTAGCAACAATTCTATGATTCCAAAATCTTGATAATAACAAATATTAGAACTTGCTCGTAAGAAAAAAAAGGTCTCCAAGAAAGGATCACTAGGATGGACAATGATTTGGCTCCTCTCAGATTGATGTATTAAATTTTCTTTCACGTATGATTAAAATGGCAAGGAATCAAATTTTAAAGATGTGACATACAATGTTCCGCTATTAAAAGATGAATGATTAATTTTTATAACTGCATATGATTGCATATGACATAGTATATTTTAATTGCTTTGGAGTCAAATTGGTTTGACTTTCAATTAGTTGCTTCATATAAAATAGTTTTTCTATGGTTTTCCAATAGTTCTGAAATATATATGTATTAAACTAAAACTTTGATAATCATAAAAATATTTTTCAACTTTTCTAAATATTGTATTCCAATTTTTTAATTGGCTAAGGACAATGATATGACTAATTTTATCTGGTTTAAAAATTATTTGTCAGAAATTAAAAACTTGTTAAAATTTTAAAAATCTATGTTTTTTCCACAAATTTGCATGTAGTCACATACAACTACTATCTCCGAGATTCAAAAATGAAAGTATATTATTTGTCTATTATTTTATTCCCCCAAAAAATCCATAGGACCTTTCCATATGCATATGTGCATCTATCAAATCAAAATCTCCATGAACCCCTCCTCAGTCGCGCAAGCTTAGTGGGAACAAAATGATAATCCCATCAAGCATCCAAAATAAAACAATACACCCATCAGAGAAAACTAATATAATTATATGTATTATTTATAGGGAAAGTTATTTTCTTTTTCCCTTGAAACTACTATATTTATCATAAGCAAATGCAACTCATAGTAATTATTAAAAAAAAAAACTATGTTACTTCTTTTGATCTTGAATAGTTAATGTGATTTCTTAAGTCCAAAGAAATGAATTCATGGCCAATCAAAAACACTTTTAAATCTTACTCCAAAACCACAAGAACGATTTCAACCCCTGTAATATTCCAATGAAAATGAAATTATAATAATCCTACAAAAGAGATGATGATCCTATATGCCAATTTGATGTATAATTAAGTTGTAACTTTTATTATTATTATTATTAAACTTAAGCACCAATTTAATTAGTTATTAGCAAAAGCGATATTTTTATTAAAAGCTTGATATTCCTAATGTAAGTATTTTCTTATTTTTATTGAATTTTTTTTTGTTTGTTAGTTTGTCTGTGACATGTAGGACTAACCTGTGGCTAAGAAACCACGACTCAAGGGCATCTAAGACATCAAAATCACCCGGGGATTGCACCCAGCCTAAGCCACACCAACCCTTAACATGGTTGGGACAGCACACTTCGTCACCAACTGTCCTGCACCTCAGGGACTTATTTTTATTGAATTGATGTTATATATGAATCTCATCAAATTCAATTAAGTGATAATCTAAGGCTCTATGTGTTGTAGGGCTTGAATCTAGGTAATGACTAGTCTCAATTACTAAATTATAACTAGACAAACTAGTTTAAATGTTTTTAAATAAAAATAACATAGAGGCATTAATTCAAAGAGAAACGTGTATGAATTAAAGCTAAATCAATAAATAATTATTATTTTAAAAATATAATAACTAGGTGCATATTTTCCTTTCTCTATTTGCTTACATAGTATTTTGAGAATTTCAATTAAGAAATAAAATACACCCTTAAAATTTAAATAATTGTAAATCCTCAATATTTGAAATTTCACATAAAATACACCTTTAAAATTTAAATAATCATAATTCCTCAATATTTGAAATTTCACACATTTTAACTAAATCAAATGATACAAAGAAATTAGTTATCTCACATTTCATTTTAATTGGTTAAATAGATAAAATAAGAAGAAAAAGGTTTCTCAAAACCCCTTCCATAGGGAAGATTTTAAGGATGGAAATTGTAACAACCACATTGATGTGGCCAAGGGCGAAGCCAATTTTTTGTTTTTGTTTTGAAGAATTAAGGGCACGAAGGAAATGACAACAAAAGTTGACCACACCCCAGACAACAAATAGAAGCACACAACCCAGGTAACAGGCAACTGTGACACCGCGCACAGACACAAGGGAAACCAGGCAAACATGCATAGAATAACGAGGATGACTACCCGCCCGCCTCAACACGACCACGCCTGCAAGCTAAGGGACAACATCCCCATCTCGACATCACGACCTAGACGAACAAAGACTAGAACCTCAAGGCACGTAGACCTAACGCCTGAAGGCGTTCAACCCTTGCGCCAAAATCAACTCACACGCTCAACAACACTCACACCAAGGCACCTACTCTGGCCAAGATCTTGTTCGCCACTATCCCCCTAGGGCGCCCCATGATCCCATCATCAGGAAGCATGCCATTCCCAGGTGATAGATGCGTCAATAACCTTGGCGCAACACATCCTATCTAGACCAAGGGATCTAGATAAATCCGACGTGCTAGGAACCGAATACAGAGAAGAAACCACACCCATAACCCAACAAGAAGTCGACGAAGTGCCAAAACGAAGACAAGGGATGACGCAAGACAAAATTCTGACATCGTCCACAACCCAACCAATCCCCTAGTGTAACTAGTCAATGATTACAATCTATTTTACACGAGTTTCCATTCTAGACGGGGCACGTCTAAGTTACAACTAGTCATTAATTTAAATAACAACATTAACAATCTTAAGGTAGAGTGCTATCATTATAACACTTATGAACAATTAAATCTCAACATGTAGTCTAGTTATACTGACCGAACTAACAATGCTAGATGTCTACTATCATTGAGAAGGAAATTGTTTATTATTAACATCGTTGTAGCATTTTATAAAGGCAAATAACATAGCAGTTATGTAGCAATTAATATAGAAGTTAACAAGGCAATTAACATAATGAATAACATAACAATTAATTTAGCAATAACAAGATAGTTTACATGATTGTTGTCATAACAAGTAATATAGCAATAACAAGGCATTTAACATGTTAG
>JASDQU010378160.1:0-11298 GCA_032191745.1 Picea mariana | reverse complement strand
GTCATTTGTTTTTAGTTTTGTTTCCATGCTCATGTTTTTATTTAGTTTTTGTTTAATTCTTGTTAATAGCTTTACTGCTTTCTTTCTAACCTTTTACCATACAGCTGTCATGACTAGCAGAGCCCAACTAGGCATGTAAGTGCTCACTTTTTTCTCACACAGCAACGAGAAGAGTGAAAACACTAGCTTTCCCTCTTGCACAAACACAAACACATCTTGAACAACATCATTCCAATGTGAGGAAAAGCTAGCATGTGCTAGCTTTCCATCTTGCACAAACACAAGTGCATCTCGAACAACATGTATCCAGTAGTGTTAGATTTCCCTCTTGTGTTAGATAGTGTGTGTTAGATTTCCCTCTTGCACAAGCACAAGTGCATCTCAAACATCATTCCACCATGGGGAAAACCTAGCGTGTACTAGTTTTCCATCTTGCACAAGCACAAGTGCATCTTGAATAACATCATTCCACCATGGGGGAAAGCTAGTGCATGCTATTTTTTCCTCTTGCACAAGCACAAACGCATCTCGAACAACATCATTCCATTGTGGAGGAAAGCTAACATGTAATGGTTTTCCCTCTTGCAAATCACAAACGCATCTCGAACATCATTCCATCATGGGGGGAATATAGTGTGTGCTAGCTTTCCCTCTTTCATAAGCACAAGCGCATATCGAATATCATCATTCCACCATGGGGGGGAGTTAGTGTGTGCTAGCTTTCCCTCCTTCACAAGTACAAGTTCATATTGAACAACATCATTCCATCGTGAGGGAAAGATAGCACATGTTAGTTTTCCATCTTGAATGAGCACAAGTGCTTCTCGAACAACATCATTCCACCGTGGCAGAAAGCTAAAGCATGCTATCTTTTCATATTGCAAAAGAAAAAGTTCATCTTGAACATCATTCCACCGTGGAGAAATGCTAGTGCATGCTAGCTTTGCCTCTTGCACAAGTGCATCTCGAACAACATCATTCCATTGAGGGGGAAATCTAGTTCATTATATATTTCCCTCATGCACAAGCACAAGTGCATCTTGAACATCATTCCACTAAGGGAGAAAGCTAACATGTACTATCTTTCCCTCTTGCACAAGCACAAGCACATCTCGAACAACATCATTTCACCGTGGTGGAAAGCTAGCTTTCCTTCTTGCACAAGCACAAACGCATCTTGAACAACATAATTCCATCATGGTGGAAAGCTAGCATGTCCTAGCTTTCCCTCTTGCACATGCACAAGCACAAACGCATCTCGAACAAGATCATTCCACTGTGGGGGAAAGCTAGTGTATGTTAGCTTTCCCTCTAGCACAAACACAAGCACAAGCACACATCGAACAACATCATCCCAGTATGCTAGCTTTCCCTCTAGCACAAGTACAAGTGCATATTGAATAACATCATTCCAACGTGGGGGAAAGCTAGTGCATGCTAGATTTCCCTCCTTCACAAGCACAAGTTCATCTCGAACATCATTCCACTGTGGATGAAAGTTATCACATGCTAACTTTTCGTCTTACACAAGCATGACCACTTGTCGAACAACATCATTCCATCATGGGGGAAGCTAGCACATGTTAGATTTTCGTCTTGCATAAGCACGAGTACATCTTGAACAACATCATTCCACTTTGGGGGAAAGCTACCGCGTGCTACCTTTCCCTCTTGCACAAGCACAAGCACATCTCGAAAACTATCATTCCACCATGGGCGGAAGCTAGCATGTACTGAATTTCCCTCTTGTACAAATACAAGGGCATCTTGAACATCATTCTAGTGTGTGGGAAAGATAGCGTGTGCTAGCTTTCCAACTTGTGCAAGCACAAGCACATCTCGAATAACATCATTCAAGAGTACTAGCTTTCCCTCTTGCACAAACATGAACAACATTACTCCAACGTGGGGGAAAGCTAGCGTGTGCTATCTTTTCCTCTTGCAAAAGAACAAGAGCATCTCAAATAACATCATTCCATCGTGGGGGAAAGCTAGTGATTTCCCTCTTGCATAAGCACAACTGCATCTTGAACAACATCATTGCATTGTTAGGGAAAGCTATCATGTGCTAGCTTTCCCTCTTGCACAAATACAAACGCATCTCTAACATCATTCCATCATGGGGGAAAGCTATCACATGCTAGTTTTCCATATTGCACAAGCACAAGCGCTTCTCAAACAACATCATTCCACGATGTGCTAGCCTTCCACCTTCCAGAAACACAAGTACATATTGAACAATATCATTCGACTGTGGGGGAAAGCTCGTGCATCTAGAAAAATATCATTCCACCTATTGGAAAGCTAGTGTGTGCTATCTTTCCATCTTGCACAAACACAAATGCATCTTGAACAACATCATTCCACTATGAGGAAAATCTAGAGTGTGCTAGCTTTCCATCTTGCACAAATGCAAGCGCATATAGAACAACATATTTCCCTCTTGCAGAAGCATAAGTGCATCTCGAATAACATCATTCCACCGTGGGGGAAATCTAATGCATACTTTCTTTCCCACTTGAAAAAGTTCAAGCACATCTCGAACAACATCATTCCACTGTGGGGGAAATCTAGTGTGTGTAAGCTTTCCCTTTTGCACAAGCACAAACACATTTGGAACAACATCATTCCACTGTGGGGGATAGCTAGCGCGTGCTAGCTTTTTGTCTTCCACAAATGCATCTCAAACATCATTCTATCATGGGGGAAAGCTAGTGCATGCTAGCTTTCCCTCTTGCACAAACAAAAATGCATATTGAATAACATCATTCCACCATGTGGCAAAGCTAATGCATGCTAGTTTTTCCTCCTTCACAAGCACAGGTTCATCTCGAACAACACCATTCCATCATGTTAGCTTTTTGTCTTGCACATGCATAAGCATTTCTCGAACATCATTGCACCATGGGAGAAAGCTAGTGTGTGCTAACTTTCCATCTTGCACAAGCACAAGTACATCTCGGAGAAGATCATTCCACCATGGGGGAAAGCTAGCACATGTTAGCTTTCTCTATAGCACAAACGCATCTCGAAAAATATCATTCCACCATGGAGGAAAGCTAGCATGCATGCTATCTTTCCCTCTTACACAAACACAAATGCATCTCTAGCATCATTCCACCATGGGGGAAAGTTAGTGCGTGCTAGCTTTCCCTCTTGCACAAGCACAAGTGCATCCTGAAGCTAGTGCATGCTATTTTTCCCTCTTTCACAAGCAAAATCATATCTTGAACAACATCATTCCACCATGGGGGAAAGCTAGCACATGTGCTAGCTTTCCCTCTTGCAAAAGCATAAACACATCTTGAACATCATTCCAATGTGGGGGAAAGCTAGTGCATGTTGTGTTAGCTTTTCATCTTCAATAAGCACAAGTACATCTCAAACAATATTATTCCATGAAAGGGGAAAGCTAGTGCATGATAACTTTCCCTCTTGCACAAGTACAAGCACATCTCAAAAAATATAATTCCACCCATGGGAAATTTGGCACATGTTATCTTTCCCTCTTGCACAAGCACAAATGAAATCGACATCATTCCACCGAGGGGGAAAGCTAGTGTGTGCTAGCTTTCAGTCTTGCACAAGCATAAGCGCATCTCGAAAAACACCATTCCACTAAGGGGGAAAGCTAGTTTCCCTCTTGTAGAAGCATAGGTGCATCTCAAACAACATCATTCCACAGTCAGGGAAAGCTAGAGCGTGCTAGCTTTTCCTCTTGCAAAAGCACAAGTGCACCTCAAACATCATTCCACTATGGAGTAAAGCTAGCGCATGCTAGTTTTCCCTTTTGCACAAGCACAAATGCATCTTGAACAACATCATTCCACCGTGGGGGAAAGTTATCGTGTGCGAGTTTTTTGTCTTGCACAAACACAAGTGCATCTTGAACAACATCATTCCACCGTGGGGGAAAGCTAGTGCGTGTTAGTTGTCCCTCTTGTATAGCTTTCCCTCCTTCACAAGCACAAGTACATCTCGAACAAAATCATTCCATCGTGATGGAAAGCTAGAGTGTTCCAGCTTTACGTCTTGCACAAGCAGAAGGGCATCTTGAATAACATCATTCTATTGTGTGGAAATCTAGGTGCATGTTAGATTTCCCTTTTCCAGAAACACAAGTTCATTTCAAACAACATCATTCAACTGTGGGGGAAAGCCAGTGCATGCTTTCTTTCCCTCTTGCAAAAGCTCAAGCGCATCTGAAACAACATCATTCCACTATGGGGGAAAGCTAGCCCATGCGAATTTTTCCGTTTGTACAAGCACAAACACATATGGAACTACATCATTCCATTGTCGGGGAAAGCTAGCGGATGTATTTATGCTTGTGCAAAAGGGAAAACTCGCACGTGGTAGCTTTCACCCACATTGGAATGATGTAATTCCATATGTGCTTGCACTTTTGCAATAGGGAAAGAAAGCATGTGCTAGCTTTCCCCCATGGTGGAATGATGTTGTTAAGCAAAAACATATCTTGAACAACATCATTCTACTATGGGGGAAAGCTAGCGCATGCTAGCTTTTCTTTTTGCTCAAACGCATCTCGAGTAGCATTCCCTCATGGGGGTGATAGTTTTCTCTCTTACAAAAAAACAAGCACATCTCGAACAACATCATTCCCCTATGGGGGAAAGCTAGCGTGTGTTGGCTTTCACTCTTGCACAAACACAAATGCATATCAAATAACATCATTCCACTGTGAGGGAAATCTAGCGCATGCTATCTTTCCCTCCTTCACAAGAACAAGTTCATCTCGAACAATATCATTTCGCAGTGGGGGAAAGCTAACGCGTGCTAGTTTTTTGTTTTGCAAAAGCACAGGCGTTTCTCGAACAACAACATTCCACTATGGGGAAAAGCTAGTGCATGCTATATTTTTCTCTTGCATAAGCACAAGTACATCTCGAACAACATCATTCCACCATGGGGGAAGGCTAGCACATGCTAGCTTTCTCTCTGGCACAAGCACAAGCACAAGTTCATCTCGAACATAATTCCACTGTGGGGGAAAGCTAGCACGTGTTAACTTTCCCTCTTGTACAAGCACAAACACATATCGAACAACATCATTCCAGAGTGCTAGTTTTCCCTCTTGCACAAACACAAGTGCATCTCAAACATTATTCGACCGTGGAGGAAAACTAGCACTTGTTAGCTTTCCCTCTTGCAAAAGTACAAGCACATCTCGAACAACAACATTCCATTGTGGGGGAAAGCTAGTGCGTGCTAGCTTTCCCTCTTGCACAAGTACAAGTGTATCTTGAACAAAATCATTCCACCGTGGGAGAAAACTAGCACATGCTAGCTTTCCCTCTTGCACAAGCACAAACGCATCTCGAACATCATTCCATCGTGGGGGAAATCTAGCGCATGTTGTGCTAGCTTTCTGTCTTGCACAAGCACAAGTACATCTCAAACAACATCATTCTATCGAAGGGGAAAGCTAGTGCATGCTAACTTTCCCTCTTGCACAAGTACAAGTGCATTTCAAAATATATAACTCCAACCATGGGAAAGCTAGTGCATGCTAGCTTTCCCTCTTGCACAAGCACAAACTCATCTCAAACAACATCATTCCACCATGGGGGAAAGCTAGCGTATGCTATCTTTCCCTCTTGAACAAGCACAAGCGCATCTTGAACACCATCATTCCACTGTGGGGGAAAGCTAGTTTCCCTCTTGCAGAAGCACAGCCATATCTCTAACAACATCATTCCGCCATCAAGGAAAGCTAGTGAGTGATAGCTTTACCTCTTGCAAAAGTGCAAGCGCATCTAGAACATCATTCGACTGTGGGGGGAAGCTAGCATGTGCTATCTTTCTGTCTTGCACAAGAACAAGCACACCTGAACAACATCATTCCATAGTGGGAGAAAGCTAGTGCATGCTAGCTTTTCCTCTCACGTAAGCACAAGCGCATCTTGAACATCATCCCACCATGGGGGAAATCTAGGGCATGCTAGCTTTCTATCTTGCAAAAACACAAGCACATCTCATATAATATTATTACACCATGGGGAAAAGCTAACACGTGCTAGATTTCCATCTTGCACAAGCACAAGTGTATCTCGAACAACGTCATTCCACCAGGGTTAAAGCTAGCACGCACTAGCTTTCCCCAAGGTTGGCATGATGATGTTCAAGATTAGCTTGTGCTTGTGGTGCTAGTTTTCCCTCTTTCACAAGTACAAACACATCTCAAACAACATCATTCAACCTTGGGGGAAAGCTAGCATGTGTTAGCTTTCCCTCTTACACAAGCAAAAATGCATCTCGAGCAGCATCATTCCACCATGGGGAAAATCTAGTGTGCTAGCTTTTCATCTTGGATAAGCACAAGTGCAACTCGAACAACATCATTCCATTGTGGGGGAAAGCTAGCACATGCTAGCTTTCTGTCTTCCACAAGCACACCTGAACATCATTCCAAAGTGGGAGAAAGCTAGCGCGTGCTAGCTTTCCCTCTCATGCTAGCACAAGCGCATCTCAAACATCATCCCACCATGCGGGAAATCTAGGGCATGCTAGCTTTTTGTCTTGCACAAACACAAGCACATCTCGAATAACATCATTACACCATGGTGGAAAGCTAATGCGTGCTAGCTTTCCATCTTGCACAAGCATAAGCGTATCTGGAACAACATCATTCCACCAGGGGGAAAGCTAGCACGCACTAGCTTTCCCCCACATTGGAATGATGTTGTTCAAGATTAGCTTGTGCTTGTGATTCTAGTTTTCCCTCTTGCACAAGTACAAATGCATCTCAAACAACATCATTCAACCTTGGGGGAAAGCTAGCGCGTGTTTGCTTTCCCTCTTGCACAAGAAGAAGTGCATCTCAAACAACATCATTCCACCGTGGAGGAAAGCTAGCACATGCTATTTTTCCTTTTTGCACAAGCACAAATGCATATCAAACATCATTCCACCATGGGGTAAAGATGGTGCATGCTAGTTTTCCCTATTGTAAAAGCACAAATGCATCTCGAACATCATTCCATCATGGGGGAAAGATAGCATGTGTTAGATTTTCGTCTTGCACAAGCACGAGTGCATCTCGAACAACTTTATTCCACTGTGGGGGAAAGCTAGGGCATTCTAGTTTTCTTTCTTTCACAAGCACAAGTGCGTCTTGCACACCATGTCTTATCTCCCTTCTACCACAAATTGATCTAGTTGCTTCATCAAGATTTCTTCTTTGAGTTCATTGTGAAGAAACGTTGTCTTCGTGTCCATTTTCTCCACTTCCAAATCATAATCAATGGCTAATACCAACAACAACCTAATAGAGGCCACCTTTTCCACTAGAGAGAAGGTATCCTCATAATCAACACCATCTACTTAAGAGTAACATTTTTCCACCAGCTACTGGAGTTGTTGGTGAGACATGTTTTCCAGGAAATTTAGGAACAGAATAACATAAGAACATGGATTATTTTTGCACTAAAATTCATATTATGAATTTTCAAGAGTTATAAAAACCTCTTCTAACCCATAATGAACAGATTCAGTAACAAAATGAGAAAGGACATAACATCCTGCTCCTTCAATTCATAAGCCTAGACACTGCATAGACATGGTATAGACGAAGGCCTTATATCGTGCCATAACAGAGGTCTTGTAAACTGGCATTGTAATAAGTCTACATTGGAACACCACTTATAAGTGAGTGGTGTTTGTAGTTTACCTAGAGCTTACAATCTCTAGTAATACGTCATCAAGTTTCAACAATTATGGTGCGATTTATGATGACCAAACCTCCTTCAACATGACAAGGTGATTAGCACATCCATAGGATTTTTGAGGTAGCTCAGGCAAGATATGTTTTTTGATATTTTTTATGTACAGGGGTAGTTTAATTAAGAACATAATTTTTTCACAGCTGGTTTGAAGGAAAGAAACCATCTAAGCTCAGTTATTTATGGATAAATTTTTAGAGACCTCTTATCATCGACAAGTAACATCTAGGTTTGACATGCTATGAATATATTATACATAGAAACGCCTAGAGTCTAGGTATCTGTGGCTATTAATTCGACAACTGAATAGTGACTTTGGAGAAAATTTTCCATTTTATGTTCCCCAAAGCTTAGGCTCCAATAGAAAATACCATGTCTATTTGTCCTAGAAAAATAACACAAAGCAACATTCCAATTCAAAAAGAAACACCTACTTTTCCATATGATCCCTAGTCGAGCAGTTCTCCTCTTGTCCAATGCATTGATGTAATATTTTGTTCATGTCGTCTAATACCATCTTTATATTTTTCTTCCTTCTTACTGCAGAACAACCACACATCTCCATAACCTGATTTTTGACCGCCTGTACTTCCATTCAATGTAGACTCATACCAATCTCTTTGTTTAGGAGAAAGATCTTCTGGCCTAATTTTATCAATGTTTTGACTGACTCTGTTTGATTTGGAAAATAAAGAAAGAGCATTCAATTTCACATATGCATTATCATAGCATCGACCTTCTTCCTGCTGTGTTGCCTGATAGAAGTTTTCTGTTAGAATTTCTGGTTTATTTCCTTGATAATGTGCTTTATATATTGAACTAGGAGACATTGCAGGCCATGTCATCAATGTAGGAGATTTAGGTACTCTGGAAACTTGGTTCATCTGTGAAACAATAGAACCAGATGGTGAAACTCGGGGTTGTGCCACATGGTTTATACTAGGACTCGTCAATTCAAAGAAATCTGGACTCAACTCTTTGCTATTCATTGCTATTTGATTTGTGCTGATTGGAGAAGAACAAAGACCTAGAATTTGCCTATTGTTATTCATTGGCATTTGATCCATGCCTAGTGGAGCAAAAAAATATGAGATTCAGCACCTAGACATCGCCCGTTGCTATTAATCTCCATTGGATTCATAACCAATGATGAAGAAAAAAAATGAGATTCAGCTGCAGCATAAGATTTCATATGACAGGCTAAGAGATCATGTATTTGGAGATCAGTTGCTACGTTTAGAGGAAGTTGACCATTGTTGTTTCTAGCATATATTTTTGCACCATTTCTCAGTAGCAGTTGCACTAGATTTTTGTAATTGAACAACACCTGAGATTGTAAAATTGACAAGGAAGAAAAATAATTAATAACAGCTGCATAGGTACTAAAAGTTATACTGACCAACCTTTGTCCTCCTTTGGCAGCGTGATGAAGGGGAGTACATAGGCTACTGACTTTAGAATTGACATCTACCTGGGATAACAAAAGTCTATTTACAATATTCTCATTTCCAGTTCTCATAGCAAGGATCAAAAGAGGCTCCTGTTTCACAGTGTGACACAACTCCAGAAATTTTAAGAAAATGTACTATAAGTTGTCAAGCATTTAATAAGAACCCTATTGGATAATTTTAATTCCATACACTTTGATCATACTGTATGTAAATGCTTGTCAACTCTTCCATAAATTCCCTACTAGATAAAGTTTAGGCCCTTTTAAATGTTATCCTTTAATTATTTGTGTTCCTTCAGAGACAAAAGGACCATGATACATCTATCTATGGAAAACAAACCAATATATGATGTAGAAGCATATATAATAA
This sequence comes from Picea mariana, assembly GCA_032191745.1. Taxonomy (NCBI): domain Eukaryota; kingdom Viridiplantae; phylum Streptophyta; class Pinopsida; order Pinales; family Pinaceae; genus Picea; species Picea mariana. Next base: position 1,736 of record JASDQU010378160.1, on the reverse strand, counting down.
TATTCAATAAAATATATAACAAATAATCTCATGCCTGAGTTGGAGGCATTCAAGCTATTCCAAAAAGATATCTAACTGTGAAATATTACTAGATTAGGAAAGATTTTTATCATCACTATGGTGTGCAAACAGAGATAGTTATAAAAGATATAACAAATAATCTCATGCCTGATTTGGAAGCATTCAAGCTATTCCAAAAAGATGTCTAACTGTGAAATATTACCAGATTAGGAAAAAAAATTATCATCACTGTGGTGTGTAAACAAAGATGGCTTGTAAGGCATTTGCTGCACCAAACACTTTGCCAATTTAGAAGTTGTCTTTAAGGTACAAGTTAGTTTACATGATAGCATCCTTCCTCACTCAGTTCTAACTTCACCTTCAGTTTAGAGGTAATGACTTGTGGGGTGTGTTTGGCTTGTTACCTATTTGATGTTGCAAGCTATCATACTATAATGTCATATCCTATCATACTATATTGTCATATCCCTATGTTGGGATTTTTTTCCACATTAATACTCCTCGTCTTATTGTGTCGGTGTGTTGTGTGCTTCTTGTGTTATGATATGATGGATATCAATAGGAAAAGAGATTCACTCCAAACAAAGTTTTATCAATGGGATTATAGCCCTGAATGAGTAGATCAACAACCGTATTCTCATCCTCGGCTTGAACAGCCTCTTCCAAGGACACCCAAACTACAGCGGTGAAAAAATTTGAAACCATTTTTGACACGATACAAATTGTTAGAAGACTTTATAAGAGCTTCACATTAACCCACTCATAGGAGAGGTCCTAGAAAAAGAAAAATCATCATTCATTCCCAAAGAACATGGAACCGGCGAATTACCAGACGGAGAAGGGGTCTTCTTCATCTTCTTCTTAACAGGAGGTTGCATCCTAGAAGAAATGTTCGTCAATAAATTGGGTTTAATTGATATTGCATCATAATCATGTGGACTGTTGAGCACCTACTGCAAGACACTATTAGGAGAAGAAGACCCAAAATTGCCTTCACAAGAAGAGGTTGATCTTCCATGCCAAGGTCCACATGATGATCCATGCACGAGAGGTGAAGGTGAGTTTTGGCGGGATTGCAGACAAGAATTAAAGACTGACTACCTACAAGTTGCAATAGGGCTTATATGCTTTAAACCTCCATGGGTGTTAAAACAGGAGCTTGGATTGTATTGGGCACCTATTAAATTGAAGGAGGAAGCCATGTTGGGATTGGCATAGGAATTATAATTGCAACAACTATGATCATGATGATGCCTATAATAATCTTCTGAAATAGCTATTGGCTACGCATTATAATTAAGGTCCAGGCGGGCACCTACTGCATTAAATGAAGAAATAATTACAGGCATGATCTGCATGGTTGATGGCCTTGCAGGAGCCTTGATCAGGCTGCCTCATGTGCTATTACATCAGTTGGGTATTGTGAAAACATTGAGGTGATCAGCAGGGAGAGCAACATGGTAAGGCATAGTACCGGAGGTCATTATCAATTTACCATCTACATTATACTTCTTCGCCTTCCTTCCTTTAGACAACTCCAGAACTGTTGAAATAATGTAACTGCGAAGAGCATTCTTATTATTTTGTTATTGGATTAAATCCCCATTGTGGATTAATCATGTCATTATTATTATTTTTATTATTAGATTAATCCCCATTGAGGATTAATCAAGTCGGTAATTGTATAAGGACCAAATCCCCTTTTGCGGATTGGT
>JASDQU010378159.1:0-11298 GCA_032191745.1 Picea mariana | reverse complement strand
TAATCAATATTTAATTAATGATTAATTAATTATTAAATAGTCATTTATTAATCAATTTTAACCTAGACTAACCTTACTGCTAATTCTTTTGTTCATCCTAAGTCCATTTATGCAGGGATAGAAGGCGGGTGAGGCGAAATCAATGGGGCAAAAGGACAAGGGGGAAGAGGGCGCGATGTGTATGAAGGATTGCAGCTGGGTGATGGAGGATTGAGCGACAAGAATGGAGGGAGGAAACGGAATCACCTGAGCCATACTTCGTCACCGGGAGAGATGCCAAATCAACAGTCGAAGAATCGACTCGCCTATAATTATAGGACCCTAACAGAAACAATACTGCCAAAAATCTCATAGGAAGTAAAGGAAGATGATGAGATGGTGGGAGGAGTAGACACCATCAAATACTTCTATCATGATGTGGCTGACACAGTCAAATTACCATATTTGGCACAACATAACTATATGGAGAGTAGAGGAGAGGTCCCATCAGGAACACCACTGTTGGAGCCTGCACAATGGATCTTGGGGATTTACAATACAGGGATCATGATTGTTTTGGATATACCACACTTTGGGCATGGTAAACACATCAATGGATCTGTGAAGCAACTCCTAGAAAGGGTGCATGGAGGAACTTTGTGGATTGATAGGCCAATGCCTGTCAATGTTGACTTGATCGCAACGATCAATGGGATACCCAAGGACGGGGAGAAGCCAAAGCAGTACTTAGAGAATAAAACTAAAGAAAAATCCATATCCGACGAAATCAAGGCAAAGTATGGCACGTAGAGAGGAAATTGGGGAATCGGGATAAATGACATAAATGATCCTGTGATGATATTTGCTACAAGGCTGTTAGGGTGCAAGTTAATGCACAACTGCAAAAAGGAGGAAGTACCAGTAGGAGTGGTAGCAGTTGCAACGTAGTGTGCAAAGGGGAGCTCGATGAGATGTGCCCCTTATCTACTTAATTATTTCTTGGAATATTGCAAGAAAACATAGGATTGGGGCTCTGAGTTCCACTACTCGTGGTTACTCATCCTCATTGCACTTGTAGGATGGCAAGAACCGACATACAACATGTTCTTGTAGAGAATAGGAAAGTGTGGCACATCCTACTACATGTCTCTTAGAAGAAAAGAAGACCTTAAGGCAAAGAAAATAAACAATAATGTATTCTTTCTATATTTGTCAGATATCCAGAACCATTTTGCTGACACATGGAGAATTTCCTTAGAGACTGTCCAGGAGTTTGGACATATAACAAATTTTCAAGCATCGTGCCACAACATGTGGGTACATGCGAAGAGGGACCCAACCAAGGAGTGGATATAATTGAGCTATTGCATCATGATGCAAGATATATAGATGGGGGTCTAGGAGTGGCCTGAGGACTGGAAAACACCAGTTATCCCAAGGATATTTCAATGAGGACAGACTCAGACGCAGGATAGAACAGTCCCTATGCAACAGACATGCACAAACTGTGTGAGTAAACAAAATAATTCCACACAAGTCCAAGTGGGGGGAAGCAACCCCATACAAAAGAAAAGTCGGACAGAGAAGAAATCAAATCATGGTTCTACACGGGATCCACCGCGCATGGAGCAGGCACCAAGTGGAACAACAGAATGGGTGTGTGTGGGAGAAGAAAGGGAAGAGACATAAGAAATACCCATGGAGGAAAAAATTGGGTAGGATACATGCATGGATACACAGATTCCAGAAGAATCTGAGACATTATACACCCAAATGAAGAGGATAGGGGAGAAGGAAAGTGGCTCCAGGAAGAAAGCGAAGACCCACAAAAAACCGCTTGAAACATCAATAACAATAGATGATGTGGAATTAATAGCCACAACAGTCAAATACTGATTGTCATAGGTGTGGGAGAATGCATAGAACCATAGGGATTCAATTCTGGAGAAAATATAGGAAGTGAAAATTGCACTAGAGCAGTTGAGGATTAGAGCATAGCAGTCATCAAAAAACAAACTAGCAAAAACTAAGGAAGGAGTGCTTGTTGGAGAAACAATGAAGATTACAGCGCAAGGGAGTGCCAATTTTATCATCACCCTTGAGATGTTGTTCATTGATGAGGAGGAAACACAGAGGCCCTTAAAGGAAATTGAGACATTGAATTGGTGTTGCCCAAGATCCCAACAAAGGCACTCTATAAATTACAAATAAATGTCGCGCAAGAAATTTAGTCCAGGGCAAGGTCTGATGCAAGGAATCTACATATAGCGCAGGAGGAGAATATCACACTGAATGAAGCAACTAGCCAAGACAGGAATGAAAAGAGGATAGCACAGAAAAAAGTAGAAGATATGGAGAAGTACATAGGTGTAGTATTTCAAACCATCCTAGACAACGCAGTCTCAGAGGGACTCTCTACTGAAGAGAAAATGAGGAAAATAGTATAGGCCTTGGAGAAGTACAAGGCCAAGATAAATAAGCTGGAGGAACACCCAGTACACACTACTCCTCTAGAAGTAAGAGCATAACGAGAACAAGACGCAACAAAATCCACAAAAATTATAGTACAGGCCATACATAGGATGACATAGTTGTTGGAAAAAAGTGTCCAATTGCAGACACAACTCTTAGAAGATGGAAGATTGCAAGACCTGCAAGAAAGGGAAGATAAGGTACATGTAGTAATGGAAAACTTAAAACAATGATGTAAGACAATGTCACTGCCAAAAAAAATTAAGACAAATGTAGAAATGAAGAGCCTACAAGCAGAGGAGAAAGCAGTGCAGGCGCAAATAATTGCAAGATAGGCTCAGTTGGAGCCTCTGTAGGACAAGGCAGAACAACTGGTCATGGAGATTGGTGCAACAAAGGCAAGGGTTGAACATATAGGCTTGGAGGGAGGAGATATATTGAAGCCTCCAGTCACCGCATAGGTGGTGGAAGCCTTGATGGAGAGGAGCAACCAGGCTAAGGAGCAATGCCAATGTATATAAGAGATTTATGAAGCACTAACATCAGTAGTAAAAGGTACAGGAGTCCATGAATGACTTGGGATGAGTCACGATGTTAGTGTTGAGGGCCTATTGGTGCATGCCAATTTTGAGGAGAATTAAGGAAGTTTGGAAGGAATAAAAACAACACTAGAAAATAGGGGAGTGCGCCAGAAATAGAAGAAAAACAGCGTTGGAAAAAGAGGAAAAGCAACGCTGAAAAAAGCAGTTACAATGTGGACAAATTGATCGAGAGTAGTTGGAAAGTGGACAAGTGCCGACATGGAGCAACTGTTGGATAGAGGACCAACCAATATTAAGTCAAGGAGAAAGTAGACATACCTAATCCGCTTAGGGTTAGAGTTTTTGTAAGGACTTTGTCTCAGTTTTGTATAAGTAGAATGTATTAGGACGACGAGAAGGTTGTCCTTTTTTTGGTATGTAGGGTCATCATTGTTGTTGTTGTTGTCCGTTTTGTTAGAAGTGTGTATTGTCGAGAGAATGATGCGATCTGTGGAGATCAAATGTAATGGTGGAATAAATGTACAATGTACAACACTAGATCTTACAAGAATATGAATAAAGAAACAAAGCGACAAATATTTGTGGACGTAGCCTAGGGGGGGTGAACCATGGTATATCTATGTTTTGCGCGAATGTATGCAGTGTTTTTGATTGTATTTTCTTTAGTAAGTTTAGCATGAACATGTTAAATGATAAAGAAAATAACACTGCGCACTAAGAACAAACTAATGGAATTTGCATAATAGATCTAATTAAATGAATGTTATAGCTAATGTTTAGATCAAAATCTTGTTCTACAATAGATAAATACTTGTCTTTGAACACATGTGGCTATAATGGTTAATGAATTCCTATTAGAATAGTTGTGATAGTGGTCTGGAATAAGATCTAATGAGGGTTTGAGGGCTAACAACGAGTAGATCTGATGCCTCTAAGAGAGAAACACATCCCATCCCAAGGTTGCAAACATATGAGTATTGCAGCCACCCATAGAAGCCATCTTGGGTGAGACTGCGCAGTGCACTCTGTGCGTTGTGTTTCCTTCTGGTATCCAGAAGGGCCGATGGTAGAATGGAAGTTGGTAATCCTGTAGTGAGAACTTGGGTTAGCCCAAAGTTAAACCAACAGTGGATTATACTCTGGATATTTGGTTACTGAAGGTGACGATCAAACGTAAAGATTATGAGAGTTAGTTTTGTGAATCACAGGCCGGTGGATGGTTTACTGTCACTTAAGATACGACTGGGGAAAGGGACCTGGAATCATATTATTGATGGTCAGTTAGAGTACCTTGAGGAGAGGCACTTGAATAACCTTGTTAAATAAACATTCATATTTCATCAACTATTTTATATCTCTATGGACTGAGAAAACCACCGATAATGAAGTTTCTAAACCTAAAAATTTGCAACGAATTTAAAACTTCAATACAAAGCGGGGAAAAGGAGTGACTAAACAACATTATGAAAATGAAATGGCACATCGATTGATTGCTATCTACAAAGAAATACCATGGTTCAATATCATATACCTTTTGGAAGACTATATAAATAAAAAAATATGTTTAAAGAAAAGTGTGACTTGATGAGCTAATTCAGAAGATCAAAACAGAGGTAGAGTCCAAGGAAGAACTTGAAATTTGAAACTTATACATGAAGTGAGGGTGGAAGGTAAGAGCAAGGGAGGATTGGAGTCCTCTACAGGTTGGATCTTGAACAATAGGGGGTTGTATCCTCCTCAAGTTGGTGCTTGAAGAAATAGGGGATTGGTGTCTCCTTGATTTGGTGCTAAAAATCAGGGGATTGGTGTCTCCTGAGTAGGTGCTAAAAAATAAAAGAGATTGGTATCTCCTACAAGTTGTAGCTTGTAATTGAAATATTAATTTTATATAAACACAAAGAAAATTTACATTTAAATTTTGTGTACTGTACTTCTCGTTGATCAATTGTTATGGTTGTTAAATTCAATGACTACAAAGTAATTAAAATTGTTAAAAGAAGAGATACTGATTCACCCCCCTCTTAGTATTTAACATTATTTCTACACATTCTTGATGAGAAAAGGAAATAATTTCAACCTAAAAGTGAGAAGTGTATATTTTTTGGTTATTTTGAAGATGTCAAAGGTTACAAAATTCTTCAACCACATTGTAATGAAATTATTATTAGAAGAGATGTTAAATTTGATGAAAATCTCTTGGACTACGAGCCTAATTTGGTATTTGTGCCTTCTTCTATTCCTATTCTGGTTTCTTCTTCTTCAGATGATGATAGTGAGGATGAGATCCACCTCCTCTTTCTCACCTTCCTCCATATGAGTCCATTAAACCTGAACCTACACCAAAACAACCGCTTCCTAGATGGGTCCATTCAACACAAGAATTAACTGGTGATCTTGTCGGTGATCCTTCAGATCAGCATTGGAAATGTTCACAGTTCCAACGAGCCTCTTCTCTTTTGGATCAAGTTTCAGAGACTCATGATCCAGAGACATTTGTAGAAGCTTCAAGTCATCAATATTGGGATACAACAATGAATGAAGAGTATCATTCTTTAATGGAAAACTATACTTGGGATCTTTCACCTCTTCCAAAAGGAAGAAAAATTGTCAAATGTAAATGGGTCTACAGAAATAAGTATGCATCAGATGGAAGTGTTGAAAGACACAAGGATCAAATAGTTTCCAAAGGATTCTCCCAAGTTGAAGGAATTGACTATAATGAAACCTTTTCCCTCGTAGCCAAAATGAATTCCATCTGCCTTATTCTAGCTCTTGCAGCCTCACATAAATGGGAGGTCCATCGGATGGATGTCAAATCCACCTTATTGCACAGGGATTTTAAAGAAAAAATATACATGGAAAAACCTCCTTGATATGTCCAGAATGACTCTAGCCTTGTTTGTCGCCTTAATAAATCTCTTTATGGTCTTAAGCAAGGTCCTTGAGCTTGGTCTGCCAAAATGGATAGATTTCTTCTTGACACCGGATTTTCTAGATGCCATTATGATCTTAATGTATATACTAAGAAATTAGGAAGCCATATCAGAATCCTTTATCTTTATGTTGATGACCTTATCCTCATTGGTAGTGACCCAAAACATTTAAGCCATGTGAAAACCATCCTTATGAATAAATTTGAAATGACAGACTTAGGATTTTTGCACTATTTCCTTGGCCTCTAAGTTTTGCAAACCAACGAAGGGATTTTTCTTTCCCAGTCTAAGTATTCTTATGACCTTCTTCATGGGTTTCACATGGAATATTGTAAACCAATCCCTTCTCCCTTATAGTCTAGAGTCAAACTTGTTGCTACCTAGAATTCTCTCGAAGTTGATGCCACTTGGTACCATAAGTTAGTTGGTAGCCTCTTATACTTGACTCATACATGTCGTGATATTTCCTTTGTTGTTGGTATTGTTGCTCAGTATATGAAAACACCCCATGAAATCCATTAGAAAGAAGCTAAATGAATAATTTGGTATGTCTGGGGTAAAGTTCAGTTCGAGATACATTACAGTTCAAGGGGGACTCCTTTATTGGTTGGTTTCACTGATTTAGATTGGGCCAACAAACCTGATGATCAAAATTCTACTACAGGTTATGTTTTCAACCTTGGTTCAAGACCTGTCACCTGGTCCTATAAGAAACAACAAGATATTTCACTTTCTTTAGCAAAAGAAGAGTACCGAGAAGTGGTTAATGTAAGTCAGGAAGCCTTGTGGTTTCGATGGATCCTGTTAGAGTTTGGATTCCGAAAACAACACCCGAGTAGACTCTAGTACGAAAATCAAAGTTCCATCAAGATCTCCAAAGACTCAGTTCAAAATCATCTCAACAAACACATTGAGCTACACATGCACTACATTTATATGCATATTAACACTCGATTGGTCTATGGTCTCTATTTAAAGAGCATGGAGGGTAATTTACCACTGATTGATTATGAGAAACTCTCTTGTAAATGTCTATGTAATTTTTTTTTTGCATTAATAAATTGTTCCAAGCGGCCACATTAGTTGGGACCGTGGATGTTTCCCTGTAGGTGTTTTACCACATGAAAACATCGATGTGTTGATATTTAATCTAGTGGTGTGAGTGGTTACTTAAGGTGTTCATCCTTTGTTGGAATACCTGTGTTGTAGAACAACACATAGGTATGTGTTTAACTTGTTTGGAGGAGAAATTAGTTGAATGATCAAAAGACAGTCTGTAGAGTCACTCTCAACTACAAAAGCTGAATACACGACAACCACTCATGAAAGCAAGGAATAAGTATGGTTACGGAGATTGTGTTTAGGTATTGGGTTGGTACAACAAGCAGTAAGGATATATTGTGATAGTCAGAGTGTAATCTTCCCGACAAAGAACTTGACTTATCATTCAAAGACAAAGCATATTGATGTTTAGTATCATTTTGTGAGAGACATGGATGAAGACAAGAAAGTGTTTCTAATGAAGGAAGAAACTTTGGAGAATTTTGCAGATTCATTAAAAAAATACATGAGCAGTGAGAAGTTCTCTTGGTGTAGAGGATCTATGGGCATTTCTTCCCTGGACTATTGACTATGTAATCTTGCAACCCCCTGTATGCAAAGAAAACAAAAAGTGGGAGAATGATGGGTACATGTTATATTGTTTTCAAGATTGGTCCCATGTACTATACACTAATATGGGAGCCTTNGGGGGGGGGTGGGTGTGGGGCGGTAGCCCCTAATAATTTTTTTTGATGGTTTTTTGCTTCTATTTTTGGCACTGTTTCAACACATGGTTTTCGCTGATGGTTTTCTAATTTTGGTTAGGGAATTAGGGTTGTTGAATAATCTAGGTCAATGTATTAGGGGTTTGGATGCCACAAGATCATATATGTATATTGTATTGTAAATAATTAAGATATGATGAATAGAAGATTAGAGGTGCGACTCTAAATAGGTTGTGTTATTGCACAAGTTGTAGGTTGGGAAAAGCCTGACCCAAACCACAAGATGGAGAAAACTAGGAGAATACCTACCCACATTCACCTCAAATAGGTACTCCCTTCACTTTAGAGGTGGAGTGATCACCTTAATGGGGCAATCCTGGGTGACCCTAGGGGGAAAATGAGATGGAAAATGATACTTATGAAGAGGTTCCCCTATAGGTCAAGTTGATGGGTGGAGACAATGAGCTTCAAGGGTGTTTATGGTTTCCAAGTGTTTGAGTACCTATGGAAAATGGTTGTACCTTCGCGAGACACAAGAAAATGACAAGATACAAGATAAAAAATTCAATGGATAAGCAAGTTAAGTTGGCTGTCCCTATTTGTAGAAGTCAACAGAAATATATATCAACAAATAAATGATAGTTAAAGATGCTAAATGAGATGCTAAAAGTAAAGTAAATAATGCAAGAGATGATCTAGCAAACACAAGTACAACTCAAGTATAAAAGCATAGAATTTAGCATCAATGTAAGAATGTTAAATTTTTTTATTACAGAGATATATTTGCAGCCTTATGGCTGTAGCAAACAATTTGTTACAACAGAAAAATCATCCACCAAAACTTGCAAAAACTCCACCCAAAAGACACACTAAGACTAGTAGATTATGTTGACAAATTTCTAACAAATTTTGATAGTTGATAAAAGAGTAAAATCAAAAGCTATGATGAGTTTTATGTATCCATAATGGCTATAGATTAATTTTGAAACACAAATAATACTTTCTTGGCCAAATGAGATGCCTTAGTGGCTTAGAGACATGTATAACATATAGGTTAAACTCCACTTAAGACAATTTCAAAATCTAAACTTTTCACGATTACCAATGCAATAATTTATTTCTCCATGTGTCCCTATGCCAAGCCTCTCCTCCATGATCCAAGGTTGTCTTCCTTCAAGTCGTGCCATGTGTCCTCATCACCACCAAAACCCTAACACATGCATGACGTCAAACCCTCCAAGTGTGACATTTTGGCCTGAAAAGGAAAAACGTTGGGCTAGTAGGGGCATGGGTGAGGTCCTCCAAGGCATATCTCAAGCCTCCAAAGGATGTCATCATAGTCCGGTGTGTGGACCATGGTATCCAACTTGTGGGATTCAATCCCCAAGGAAGACCAAGCTAGGCTTGTTCTTCCAAAACTGTCCACCAACTAGGTCCTGCAAAGACAATGAACACGCCCTTCAATGATCTCAAGTCAAATGCATCATGATGAGTAAATAAAATGAATAAGAGAGCCATAAAATCATGTACATCCAAACCACCTCATGAAAATAAACAAGGTCTCAAAGACCTTATGGAATTTTCCAAGTTTAGGTACGGGAGGGTTGACAAAGTGACCTATTGGGTGAATCATACCTCAATTTTAGGACTGTTTTCCCAAGTGGACCTCTCTGTAAGTCATGTGGATGAGGTGACATGGATAAGGGAAGGAATTTTGGGCATGGGGTTCATGACATACAAGGGATTGTAGTGTATCATTTATGGGTTCCTTTGTAGAGGGTGTGTTGCTCCTTTGTTTTCAATGCAACCTTTTTCCAAGCCCATTTATTGCCTTTTATTATTTTTAAGATGTTTCCAAGTTGTAGCCAAGGTGGGGCTTCTACCTAAGCATGAAAAACAATGCCCACATTAACTCTACCTTGGTCACATCACGCTTCCCCAAGTTGAAGTCATGTGTGGGGATTCTACCTAAGCATGAAAAACAACGCCCACACATGTTCCACCTTGGTTGGTATTTTGTATTAGTAATTTTTTACGGGTCCCATCAGTTTCTTATGCGAAGGTTCATGATTGGATTTTATATTTTTCCATATACAAGCATCTGGGACTTCAAACCCTTCTTCCCATGAAATGAGGGACAATCCCTTCTTGGGTCAGTACACCCAAAAATCCCAAAAGGTAAGGAGATGAGGGGATGAAGTGTGGAAAGTGACAAATAATGGTTGGGAATGACATGATTTCCTATAAAGGGGACCCCCAATAACAAACATATCCCAAAGGGTGACCACTCACTAGGGAGTATTATCAATCACCAAGGTGAAACAAGGAAAAAAGCATAATTTCCAAGCATATATTACATAGTCAAAAGCAATTTAAAATGCAACATACTCAAATTCCTCAAATATTGAAATGGCACTCACCATAATACCTGGCTTGTACCTCATGGATCAAGACCTAATGTCTTCAAGAAGCTATCTAATGTGTTTGATACCCTCATGATGAACTTGGGACTATGGTGGCGAGGTGGGTCTCTGTCTGTGCAAGTAGACACTGCTGGGCAAGTTGTTTCTTGGTACTCCATGTCTGCAAATTGAGGGATGAGACATAATATCCTTAGTTATCCCTAGGAATTGGGGATAACATTTGGCTCCTACTTGGGGACATGTACTCACCCTAGAGTGCATGAGAATCACAAAATATCACAGTGGACCTATTCCTACACACACTGAAACAGAAAAATGGTTAAGTGTAGGATGGCTCACACATCCTTTGTCCATAACCAAAAATGATATCTAACCTAGTTTTTTTTTTCATTTATATGATGAAAATACATGTAATTCAATAATACGAGTGAAGAAAAATGAAAACCAAAAATGAAATGCAACTAAACTATCATGAGAAATCAATATGGAAATGCAGGAAATCAAAATGACTTACCTACTTACCTAGGGCCCTGGGGCCCTTAAGATTAGGTGATAGGTAATGCCAGGTGAAGTCATACAAACAATGCAACCATTTGTTCACTATTTCATTAAGGTATCTCCCCCTGTTCTTAATCATGCAATACAACAAGGATAAGTTGAGCACAAAATAATCATGAGCCTAAATAGATAGATAATCAATTATGCAATGAAACTCATGGAGATGGGTGGGAGGGAGGAAATCATGTTGGAGAGAATGGAAAAAATATTTATCAATCCACCTCTGAAGAGGGCTACCCTGTAAGGAATATGGATCATTTTCATCCTTATTTAGCACACCATTGTTACCCAAATACTGAGAAGAGATGAGAGATTTCAAGAAAGCTCTATGATTCCTTAGAGAAGAAGAAAAGAGGTAAGGGAACGTCTCATGTCTGGAGAAATAAATATGTTTCTTCTTCATCCATGAATCACTTTAAAAATATTCAAGATGAAAATACTTTCATTTTATAGGGTGATATTTTGACTTCTATGGGATGCCTACATCCCGATGTTCATCTAAAATCGAGGACATAAGTGGTTGAAAGTCCTCATAGAACAAGTCTGCATCCCCAAAAGTATTTTCATCACAAATACCAAGGGATGAATGAAAATTACCCTGAAAATGATTTGAAGGGTCATCCTT
>JASDQU010378157.1:0-11310 GCA_032191745.1 Picea mariana | reverse complement strand
TATCTTTTACATGCATATACAGAACAGTACCGGTTAGTACAGAGTAGTACCGAGTACCGACAGAACAGAGTAGAATACAGTAGCCTCTTCCAGCCATCTTATTTTAGCAGTTCAGAGAGTAGCTTGGCATCCTTTAAACCCCCTCTTCAGCCCTGCATTTCCTGTGCTAGTTCCTCTAAGTCTACCTTCCCAGGTTGACAATTAAATGTTGATTTACATGGTATATCTGCAGCTCGACATGAATTTCATTCCATTTTTAGCATTTAACTTAACCATAACCAATAATGTTGTAGCAACCAAGATCAAAAGAAGGCACACCATGCACAAGAACACAAGAAGTATCCTGGGAAACCCTTCTCAACAAGGGAAGAAAACCCATCCAAAATCCTTGCTATATTATTCAAGAAAAATACCTTCACCAATAATAAAACCTAGCACACAAGAGGGTGCTCAAACCCTAGAAGACTAGTGCTGAAGAGAGGTGCACACTTTTTCCAAGAAGGTGTACTTGCTGAAATTTCCAAACTCACATGAAAGATATGATTCCTCAATGGGGAATTTACCTTTACTTATACTAGACTGAACTTGTCAATAGAAGTGTCTATTGGCACAACATGGCCGACCTCACTAGCTCACAATATAATTAATATTAACCAGATTAATTATCTTTTACATTAACTACTAGTCATATTAAGGTAGGGGCGACCTGTACCCTTTACATTACAATTAGGGTTACATGCAACTCTGACTCTTGAACAATATAGCAAGGGATCTTACACACCCTCTAGTGTTCATCCACTAGGGGCACATCAATAGGGATGCCCATATCTCTGGTTCACTGCATTACACAGAAGAACCACTTTTTCACTAGTGCTCACCTACTAGGATTACGTTCACCTGTTCTCGTCCACAGGCACATCCACTCAACAGATCTTCTTTTCCATTGCATTACACAAGAGAGTCATCTGGAGTTTCTCATCAACTCTTCTGCTTGGGAATATTGTTCCATCAGCTTGTTGCTAGGAGTGCATGTCTTACGTATCAGGTTCACAACAAGCTCAGAATTTCCGAAAACTGAAAGGTGACCACAACCAAGATTAAGGGCATTCTCAATGCCTAACAACAAAGCTTCGAATTCAAGGACATCGTTTGAGCAAGCAAACTCCAACTTGTATGACATATTATGAATCTTTCCTGCAGGGGATACCAACATAATACCAGCCCTGTTACCCTCATTTGAGTGTGAACCATCAAAGTGCATATGCCACAATTCATCCTCTAAATCAATTCTTTCCAGAGGAATATTATCCTCTTCAACGAATATGGAATACGCTCCTAGGTCTTCTTCAATATAGTTTACACTAGATTGCGAAACACTCTCTATGTAGGGTTAAATTCTTTCTTCTCTAAGGACTATGATATTCTTTCCATTCCGAGGAATGGATAAAGGTGTCCCGTCGAGCGAGAGGTATCCACTTGTTAGGGCTTGCCAATCTCTCCCCAAGATAATTGAATAATTTCTTACAGGAATATCAATCACCTGAATGCTGAGGGTTGTCCTTATCTCAGGATGAGCGCATAAAACCAAGGTTACATCCTTAATCTCGCCTATGGTTGTTTGTTGTAGACTATTATAGGAGAGCATGCTTCTGGCATTTTCGTTTGTACAAGACAAGCCTAGTTCTTCCATAATAATATTCGACATCACACTTGGGCCTGAACCGCCATCAATGAGGCAACAATGGGAAATTTTATCCATGATCTTTATAGAAATACAAAAGGGTTTTTTTTTTACAGGGTATCTAAAATTATGTACACCTACTTTATTTACAGAAGAATCCTCTTTGTCTACCTCTTCGGAAAGATTGGATACAACGAAAGCTTTTCCTTCCATGAATTGTTTCAGATGCATCTGTTGGTCAAGGACGACAACCATGTCTAAGAGGGTTGCATCTGCCTTAATGTTGGCTAATTGATTCAGGATATTGTATTTGGAAGAGGGGGGAGAGGGAGTGATTCCTTGACTCTCAGGAATTTTAGGAACTTGGGGTGCAACAACGGTTGAGGATGAACTCGGGCTAGAAGAACTGCAAGGAGGGTCAAATTTTCCTTTTGGGGCATAAGCTTTGTTTCTAGTGTTGATGACCATGACATCTTCTGGCTCGAAAAAATCTAGGACAACGATAGTAGCTTCTGGTCTTTTACCAAATCTATCTTGCCTCGGAGTTGGTGTAACTTTTGCGAGGAACACCATGAATTCGATTTGATGTGTAAATACACATAGCTACTATAGTCTGTTCAGATGATTGATTTTCTCTTGATTGATGTGTAGTCACTGGTAATTACATTTATGGAGATTTGAATGATGGTTGGCATTGGTTACGAATGTTGGGTGTTTCCCACACATGTCGCGTCCTGTAAATAAGGTTTTGCAAAAGTAAATTATTGGCATGATAACTATGGTCTTCTTTTGAAAAGAATGATTATTGGTTTGGATGTATCTATGGCATGTATTTTTATTTTTTTTGTTGCGTTTTATTTCTGTCTTTTACTGCTGCTGTTTTAATTTTTGCATTATTATTTCTGTTGCAATTTTTGTCTTTATCATATTTTAGGTGTTTGGTAAGGATAGAATGTTGGATCAATTATGCCACAGTGACACCCTAGCAAAAGCATTGTTAGTTAATAACAATTGAGCTTACACATCTGCTATGATCTCTCCTCTTAAGGGTCTTTGAATTTATCACGTATTTCCACTGTTGTTTTACAAGGAATTGGTTATCTCTCGCTTCTTCTTGCCTTTTCATCATCCATTGAGATCCTAAGAGAAAATATGTAACTGTAAGTTTTTCAGGTTAAGAGCATATTCCAGTCAAATGATTATGCATATAGTGGTAAAACCCCTCATACTTAAAACTTTTCATGATTTACTCCCAAATTCCCGGTCATCTTTCCATTAAATCCGCTCATTTCCCCTTGTTGCATAATCATTCGAGTTACGTATTCTTGAGATTACTTTTTTTGGTCTATGAAACCATGAGTTATGAGTTCCTATTTGTTAAAAACAAATTTCCATGTGGAGTCGCCAGTTTGTTGATGATTGAAAATGTCAACGTAATTTCGCCCGCAAAGTGTTGCTAAAGCCTATTATTATATAAGACTAAATAATGCTAGTAGGTGGGACCTCCTTGAACTTTTCAAGATCAGATCTGTTCATTTTCAATGTTATGATGATGTGCTACAAAGTTTTACATGGTTGATGAGAATATGGTTGCCATTGATATTAGTTAAGCTTTGAGATGTTGTTCTTTCATGATACTACAACATGCTATTCATTATGATATTCGTTCTTCTCGCACCTGCACAACAAATATGTTAGTGAAAATTGCATAAAGGCATTTTGAGGAAAAACAAAATACTATATCTAATGCAAAAAAGGCCTAGATCTTCAATACTACATGCATAAAGTATTTGTTGATTATTTTTCAACCTTAGATAGCAAGGAAATGGGTATAAAAAAATGTTAAATTACATTTTTATATATATGCATATGGTGGAAATTTTGATGGCGCACTTTGGCAAGGTGACAATGCAATGGTTATGCATTGATTAATGGAATTGGTAGCTGATATACATATGTTGTAACGTTGGTGGCTCATAGAAGTTGACGGGTGTTCGATATGCACTAAAAACACACTAAAAACCCTCAATTAAATTGTCAACCCGGGGTAAGTAAACTTAGAGTTGTAGCAAAATACATGCCAAGGTAGAAGGATTGGTAGTAGTATAGTCTAACTAAGGAAGTGGTTATCTAAGAGCTAATCTATTCAAGCAAAGCTATCTAATGAGAAAACCTTATTAAGCAACTTTAAACTATGTAACCTAAGAACTTTTGAACCAAGGATCGATGGATAGTTCTAGGAAAACAAGTGAAAACCCTACTAAATAAAACTAGTTCAATAATAACAATAAGAAAAAGAAACTATTTAAGCATAACAATAAACAAATAACCAAAGCAAACTACTTTAACTAGTCTATTTGAGTTCAATAATCAACTATCCTGTGAAAGCAAGTAAATAAACAAGCAACTGTACTATCAAAACAAGAATAGACAAGTAAGCAATTAACCTATTAAAGCAAGTAAACAACTAACTAACCTAGGATAACTTCTACTGCAAGTAAACTAATTAATGTTACTCAATAAGAAACTAACTAAGCTAAAAGACAAGTGAACTTTATTCTTAACACAACTATTTCTAATTCATAAAAGAAAATCTACCTAATTGAAAGCAAAGAGTAACTAACAACTAACCTTTAATCTATGATAAGCAAACTACTCTTTAATCTACCAAAGAAAAAGACTATCTATCCTACAACAAGAAGGAAACTATCTCCTAAGCTATGAAATCAAGAAAACTATCTTCTAATCTATGAAAGAAAGAAAACTATCTTTTAACTTATGAAAGCTCAAATATAGTGTTGATGATTGTGTGAATGTCTCCGGTGTCTTATGATATCACGATGACACTTAACAATGAAGGATAATTCAAGAGGGATAAACTCGATATTGATTTCAATATCAAAGTGAAAGGTGTGAATTAAGCAATCTAGTGAGAACTTAGCCATTACGAAAACAACGCTAATTACCCTGCATATTCATGTAATTATTACTCATGCATTAACCATCAACAATATAACGAGATTATAATTGTACTCTATGCTATGTAAGAAAAACTCATAACTATATTCAATCATTAGCTAAAAACTGGAATTGCAACCTAAATTCAAGAAAGAAATTGCATAAAGTAAAACTAAGCTAGACCTATTTCAATAATTCAAATTGCAAAAAGGAAAATTCTTGTAAACATAAATTTAAACATGATTCTAGCATATAACAAGTAAACTAATGAATAAATTAATCAACAACTAGTTAAGCAAAATCTAAACAACAATTAAATAGGCAATCTACAAATAAAAACTGAAGCTAACCCTATCCATCCACCGAAGCCTTGTGAAAGAAAACATAAATTAAAATTCTATTCTACTATGTTTCAAACTTGATTTTAAAAGCATAAAGAAAATATAATCTACTATTTAATTACACATGGGGTTAGTGTTTAAGTTTGCAAAGTTGTTCCTACTAACTACAAAGTTACTGCATATTAACAAAATCCTTCATATTAACCTGCAAAAGAGAACTCACACAGTTAAACTATAACAACAAATTATATGACAAAGAAACAAAATAACAATTTCATATACAGGAAATAAAATAAAAGACATTTAAGCTATGAAATTCATAAATAACACATAGAACAATTACCAGACTGCTAGTGCCCCCCCCAGCAAGTCGTGGTCACTTCTCAAAGGCACACCACGAACTCAACAAATCGATTTCACCATTAAAACTCAAAAACATAGCTTTATATAATTATGGAAATGAAAAATAGTAAAAACAGAGGAAAACATATTTGTCTCTAATCTTCTACTTCTTCTACTGCTTCCTAGCTATTGTATGACCACCACGGTGGTATTTATGGGTTTTACAGACCAAAAGGTTGACCGTTGGAGGGTCAAACATCTTCTATAAACATCAAATTACATTAATGGTGCCCTAACTGCTGAAATGGAGTGAGCCAATAATCGTCCAGCTCAATAACCCAAACTGAGTTTTCAAGAGTTTAGTAGTTGGAGGGGGAAAGCACGAGCAAAACCCATGTTCCCGATTTGCCCATCATTGGCCGCCAATACCATAACCGCCAAATCTCCCACCGTTTTTGTGTAGGACAGAGTGTCGAATCGAGTACCTAGTCAAATACTGGATGGAGTGTCGGACTGAGTGTCAGAAGCAGAAACATGATGCGATTTCGCCCTGTAACACCAAAAAACGTGAATTAGATCATTGGAAACATAAAAACGTAATGAATTATACTCAAGATCAATATAAAACACGAATTATACATACCTGGTGTAGATCATAGCATTTCAACACAAAATTCTTCAAAACGATTCTCCAAAACATGAAAAACACATATGTACATTCGAAAAAAGTATCTAATTACTGTCATAAAACTGATCATATCTCGGGCCCAACATAAGTGATGGCTTGCATTTTTTATGGTGATTATGCTATGTTTCGGGTTGATGTTAATCACGCTATTTGGTGATGATTCTATACATGATCGTTTAGATTGTGTAGTGATCGAGCGATTTGTTTGAGTTATATCGGAAATGTAAACATGGATGGTGCATTCGACAAAGTGAATGCAAATGGTTGAATTATTATGTGGACTTGGATTATGCTATGGTTTAAATGTGTTGATACTATCGATGCATTGGTTGATTAATGGTGTTAATGGAAGGATCATTGGTATGTATTGTGGAGTAAATGAGATATGAGTGGAGGCGACGTGCATTTACTGCACGTCACCTTTACCCTTCCCGTTGGCTGCCACCCTAGTCAGACTATTGTTTGATCTTGTTGTTGTGTTCACGCTCCAGATTTTTAGCAGGGAAAAACCACACGACCACCTCTCGTATTAAGTATTTCGATTAACAGGTATGTCTCTTTTGGCCATTCTTGACTTCACTCTGGTTATGAAATGATTTTGGCTTAGTTGTGTGGGTTTGTGTTTGTCCCGAGTGCTGCAGCTGTGTGGAATTTTGGATTTGAATGGAAAATATATGGTTCTGCTTATATTAGTTTAAGTTCGTTGGATTGTTAGTCTTCCTGGGTGATAGTTTCCTTGTTACCATTGCATTTTGGTTGGATGGTTTTGTTTAAAATCATGGCTGGATGATTGTCTTCACGATTATTGGGTTTAATTAAGAGCCATGTTTTCTTGTCCGGCCCTATCAAGAGACTGTTTCCCATCCACAAGCATCACATCCCCTTGTGCGTACACCTTCGGCCTCAAAGTCTCACTGAAGTTAGTTATGTTCCTCCTGTGAAGACTACTGTACAAACCCTTAACCCTCCAGGTTGGGGTTGCATAGGGAAACTATCGAACCTGTCAAGTTACTTCCAGTTATTGTGGTCTATTACCTTGAATACAGGCTCACCCATGGGTCGTCTAGACATTAGGTTGGTATGGTTTCCCATCACTGCCTCTATGATAATAGTATGAACCTTACATTGAAATTTTGCACTTCTGAAATTTCACAGTCACCCGCCTGATGTCAAAGAACTTAGTTGTTTTTGTTGAAAGGGCCTCTGCCCATTTTGATTGGATGCATGGGTATGCACAACTACCATGACTCGTTCAGTTGATTGATTTTTTACCACAGTGGCAAATGGTTGGTTGATGTACAATCACTAGTTTTTCACTTATGGTGTTTTTGGTTGATGACTGACATTGGTCACGAATGCTTAGAGTTGCTCACACAGGTCGCATTTTGTGTATGGTGTTTTGCAAATGAAACATGCGGCATGATAAATGTGGTTTCCCTGGGCCGAATGATAATCGAACTGGATAACTATAAGAAGTATATCCACGACATCTTTGTGTTGTTGGTTGCTAAGCCTGAGTACGCACGGTTTGATTGAATCACAATGTGACTTAGATGAACCAATCACTTATTAATGCGCACAGCCGCAACATGATATGTTGAGTTATTATCATGACTCTGTGGATGTTGTGATAAATGGAAATGTTTCATTATGGAGTTTGGTTAGCTGCACTCTGTGGATAGTGTGGATAGTTGTTCTTATACTCAATGATACCCTCAGGATTTTAAACATGTTATTTATTGCAAATTGACCATTGTTGATGACAGTAGTGTTAATTATTTGGTTCGGCTTTTAAGTCGCATTGAGTTGTTTTGTTTTACAGTGGCATGGTTACATGGTTTCGGAAATTTACTTCTGCATAGCCTGTGTCTAAATGATGATTGTTGGTTGTATAGTCAATTTCCTTTTCAGACGTGGCATGTGAGGTCTTTATTATTTTGATATTTCTACTGCATATATATATATATATATATATATATATATATATATATATATATATATATATGGGAATGAATATCATTACAGATCTTGATTGGATCTATTAACAGAAGTAGAGACTTCATTATTATTTTTTGGGAAACACTACTTTCAAATATAGATGTGGATTGGGGAAATGTATGGCAATGGTGGATGTTAATGGTTACAGATTGAGTGTTGTTGTTGACTGTTATAAAATGCAGAATGTACGAATAAAATGAACATAACCTCTTACAAATTGTGTGAAATACTTTTGTTTTGTAATGAMATTGTGTTGGATATTAATGGACAACGAAATTAAACAAATACACAKGAATTATTACTYAGTCATCTGATTGTTGGTTGATGCATATTTTTCTTACTACAAAATATGTTATGGATTGCTTGATTAATMTCATAGATAGTAAATKTTTTTTTCCCCCCTCATTATCTCATTTTCCACTAAYTACARCCCCCTCACATATCCCATATTCATTTTGTTCACCCTCTRTTCTGATATTGATCACAACTAAGGGAAATTTTKTGTTAGATTGGATAAAAGTGACATAATTYTGTGTGGATTGCAGTGAGATTTATTGGTTTGCTTACAGTTGATTGTTGTTATCATTGAGCAGTGACCATATCTCTCCCCTTTCATTATATTATATTGTCTYTAATTACAAACCCCTCATGTATCMYTGMACATTTTTTTTCCACCCCCCTGCTCATTGAATAACATTAGAACAATTTGTATGGATTGAATTGCATGAGCCTGATACATTTTGAGCCAAATCTATTTCGTATTTTTAAGAGTTGTTATGCATGGCTATTTAAAATAGTATTTTCTAATCGATTACACATGCAGGATGAGTTTTTTTAGTCGAGGAAGCCATGGCCTAGGAAACAGAGGTGGAGGTAACTGGAACCGAGGCCCAAGAAGGCCCAGGTTTTCTATACATTTTGATGTTGATTCAGAAGAACTTGGACAACTATTTCATGTTGGATTCTTTAATTGGATTGGGTAGGGAATAGTCCAACCAAGGCCTGAAAGTCCTCCTTTCCAAGCCCCGCAAGCCCCCGGCATCCCTATGCTTCCTCATGTCTCTTTACAGCCTGAAGTCCCTAAAAATGATGGGTGGAAGGAGATTGTTCACTCGACGATCTCCAAACATCGTGGCTGGCCCAACTTGATTGTGCCTGCTCCTCCACCTTTGAACCCCATTGTAAAAACTGCCCCTAACCATTCGCCAGTGCAATCCTCCCATGCCAGCAAGAGATTGAAGAATGAAGCCCACCATGCATTTGATAAAGGAAAAGCTACTACCACCCCTTCCTCACCCTCTGATGACTCTGACAAGTCCATGTCTTCACGGATGAATTTGAGGGATGATTGTTCCCATGTGATCAGTGAGATAAAGCCTAAAGGCTCTGCCCAGCCTAAGGCAAATTCAAGAAAGTCAAGAGGTGACAGAAGCAACCAAGGAAAGGTTGCATCACAAACTGGAAAATATGGCTTTTTAGTTTGATTGTTTTTATTTTTTTATGACATTGGACTTCAGGGATTTTTGGACAATATGTTTTATTTTGGATATATGAGTATTATTTTTGAATTAATTTCAATTTTCATGAGCTAAAATTGCCAAAAGTAAATATGTTGATGGGAGGCACAAGAAGGTGTGTTTGCTTAACTAATGGATTATGTTATGATTGTTATGAACTAAGGGGAGTCACCACGGGTCCCACCTACTAGTTATTATTTATTTATGACCCTTATTATAATTATTAATTGTCCCCCTAACTAAAGTTAGTTGAGTCTTTAATTAACTTAACTATTAAGTTGGTTATATACTT
The DNA here is from genome assembly GCA_032191745.1 of Picea mariana. NCBI lineage: Eukaryota > Viridiplantae > Streptophyta > Pinopsida > Pinales > Pinaceae > Picea > Picea mariana. The sequence goes on along the minus strand of JASDQU010378157.1, from coordinate 1,493 downwards.
CAACCAATTCTAACTTGTTAAAAGAAAGAGTAAAGGGAGGAACATGAGGAGGATATAAGCACAAAGCATGCTAAGGTTTTCTCTTTGAGTTTATGTTGAGATAGTTCAGTTTTTATATATTTATCATAGCTTAATTCTCTTTTGTGATAGCAGGGTCTTATTGTAGACAACAATATTCAGGGCTGAATCAAATCATTCAGACACTTGTTCTTCAGAGGTGTTGATCTATCTTTGATAGTGTGTGTAGACTTGTCTATTTGTGAATTAACTTTCATGACTGATAAAGGCTATTGTGCAGAGTCAAGTGTGCAACAATCTATGGCACACTGATTCATCTTTTAGAGTTTAGATTTGGTTTTCTGTCAGAGGTCCTTTTGTATGTTCCATCAGGGATTTCTAAGTTTGACTGTGGTCCAAGATTTCTGTGTGAAGTTTTGTAAAGACAATGACTCTTTGGTGAATTGGAATGGAATAAAGGATTTCTTTATGTCTCATCTATATTGATTATGATCTTGGTGTCTTTACTTCTGTTCTTAGATTTATTTCTACAACTGATATTTTCAAAAAAATATATAAAAAATGAATTTCCAGCAAGCTTTTTGTTGATAAAAGACTAGCCTAAGCACTTGTAATTAATACTTGTGAGTTAGGATACATATTTTTGTTGGCTATAAACATAGGGTGATATTCCCGTCTACTTTACTTTAGCCAAGTAAAATCTGAAAATGCTTGAGTAAGATCAATTCATATCTTTTCCTCAGTATGGTTGCCAAATAAATGTTGAGAAAAATATATGAATTGATCTTACTCAAGCATTTTCAGACTTTACTTGGTTAAAGTAAAGTAGAAGGGAATATCACACTATGTTTATAGCCAACAAAAATATGTATCTTAACTCACAAGTATTAATTACAAGTGCTTAGGCTAGTCTTTTATCAACAAAAAGCTTGTTGGAAATTCATTTTTTATATATATTTTTGAAAATATCAGTTGCTGAAATAAATGTAAGAACATAAGTAAAGACACCAAGATTATAATCAATATAGATGAGACATAAATCAATCCTTTATTCCATTCCAATTCACCAAAGAGTCATTGTCTTTACAAAACTTCACACATAAATCTTGGACCAAAGTCAAACTTAGAAATCCCCGATGGAACATACAAAAGGACCTCTGACAGAAAACCAAAACTGAACTCTAAAAGCTGAATCAGCTTGCCACAGATTGCTTCCCACTTGACTCTGCACAATAGCCTTTATTAGTCATCGTGGTGTGACTTAGATGAACCAATCACTTATTAATGCGCAAAGCCGCAACACGATATGTTGAGTTATTATCATGACTGTGTGGATGTTGTGATAAATGGAAATGTTGCATTATGGAGTTTGGTTAGCTGCACTCTGTGGGTAGTGTGGATAGTTGTTTTTATACTCAATGATACCCTAAGGATTTTAAACATGTTATTAATTGCAAATTGACCACTGTTGATGA
>JASDQU010378155.1:0-11175 GCA_032191745.1 Picea mariana | reverse complement strand
GACCTACTGGAGACACCAATCTCCAAACTGTTTGTTTTGTAAGCACCAACCTACTTACAAGTTCTTCATATGCATTTCCTTCACTGGTTTGCTTGTTGCTTTTGTCTTCACCAAATTTGCTCTGCGCTCGTTACTTCTGCTTTTGCCAGATCTGCTCTGCGCTCGCTAGTTTTTCTTTCGCCAGATTAAGTCGACACTCACTCCCTCTACTTTCGTCAGATCTGCTCTGTGCTCGCTACTTCTTTTTTCGCCATATCTGCTCTACGCTCGCTACTTCCGTTTTCGCCAGATCTGCTTTGCGCTCGCTACTTCTACTTCTGCTGTTTGTAGGCACTGACCTATTGGAGACACTGATCCCCTCCGATGTTTGTAGGCACCGACTTACTGGAGACACCAATCCCCACAACTGTTTGTTTTGTAGGCACCAACCTACTTACAAGTTCTTTATATGCATTTCTTTCACTGGTTTGCTTGCTGCTTTTGTCTTCACCAAATCTGCTCTGCGCTCGTTACTTCTGCTTTCGCCAGATCTGCTCGCTTGCTACTTTTTCTTTTGCCAGCTCAACTCGACACTCACTCCCTCTGCTTTCGTCAGATTTGCTCTGCACTCGCTACTTCCTTTTTTGCCAGATTTGCTCTGCGCTCGCTACTTCCGTTTTCGCCAGATCTGCTTTGCGCTCGCTACTTCTACTTTCGCCAGATTAGCTCGAGACTTAGTCCTTTTGCTTTTGTCAAATCTTCTCTACGCTTGCTACTTCTGCTTTCGCTAGATCTGCTCTGCGCTCACTACTTCTACCTTCGCCAGATCAACTCGACACTCATTCATGCTTTCATCAGATCTGCTCAACGCTCGCTCCTTCTGCTTTCGCAAGATCTATTAGCTAGATTGTCACATACTTCATCACTCTTTCCTTTCTAAATAATATTCAATCTTTTCTCATTTTATATTCTCATATGTAAATATTACATTTCCGCTCTTCACCCACATTATATTTCTCATAATCCTCTTCTTTTTTTATACTTTACCATTAACTCTACATGAAAAGTCATGTACATTTGAAAAGACACGACCTCCATTAAATAAATAATTAATTTCCCTTTTTTAATTTACTTTTCAACATACAGTGGACAAAATACCACTATGGGTTTTAAAACGATGTGCACTTTTACTCCACTTTCACTTTTTAATTCACTTTTACTTTTTAATCTACTTTCACATAACTTCATGTTTAATCCACTTTTACTTTTTAATCCACTTTCACATAACTTCATTTCTAATCCACTTTCACTTAACTTCATTTCTAATCCACTTCCACTTTGTATTTCTTAAAGTCACCTTTTCCTTTGAATATTTATATTTTAATACTTACCTTTGACATCAATGACAATAATTTATTCAACTCGTTGTTGTCATTTCTATTCTCGGAGGGCCCTTTCTTTATTTTTGCATAATGATGAAGGCTATTTGGTTAATTAGTGCATGTTGTTAACTGCCTAGTTATGCCTCCATTCACTTTAAATCAAACCCTCTTGAATCGTATGTTAACTTTGTTTCCCAACTAGGTTGACACTAGTCTATTCTCCCACCCATTTATATTAAAGAATATCATAATCTTTCTTAGGGTTTCCCCCTGTTGCCGTCCTTATACACACTTGCAAACGTGGAAAAAGTCTCAATCCAATTAGTGTGTCCTTGGAGCCACAATGCGTAAATCCAAACCCACTGTCACCTCGATTTGGATTTCTTTCGTTTAGGCCTACTCCTAGGGAAGCCAAGGGGGGTAGACCCTAGTTACTATGTGCATTATAAGATGAATTCTAGGAGTTAATTTTAGTTTGTTAAAGGTAGGGGGAAGCTAGCCTATATGAGAGACAACAATGCAATGCACACCTTTAATGAAAAACAACCCTTTTCCTAAGTCAACTATGACTAGTGCCTAAGGTTGGTCAATGGGGTCAATTGAAGTTACAACAAAAGATCTAAGTACAATTAAACAATAACTTTACAAATTAAATGAGATACAAAATAATTACAACAATTATCAACCAATAAAGAATAGCTAGATGATTATACAAAGATACAACTACTTACAAATAAGATGAAAGAAACTCTTGTTAGATCTATTAGACTAGTGAAGCAATAATTGAATTAACACTTAATTGATTTTGCAGATGTAAGGAAAGATAGATCAAAGATGCATTTACAACAAAGAAACAACTTACAACCCAAGCTTGAAATGCCCCAAAGGAGAGGTGCACAACTTCAAGGAGGGAAGCTCAAGAACTAGTGCACAACTTCAAGGAACCAAAAACTTGAAAAGAAAGCCACCAAGGGTACTAATTCGCAACTTCACAGATGAACCATTCAACCATAAAAATGCTGAATTGAAATGTAAATTGCAACAAAGATAATGCTTGAAATAAAATTGCAGGAAAGTAAAACGCAACTTAGAATAGATTATGAAATTAAAGCTTAGGTTATGTGAGTAAATTTTAAGGTTGAATTAAGTGAAGTGAAGCTGCAAACCTAGACTAGGTGACTTCCCCAATACTCCTACCGCTTTGGCCAAAATGATTGTTGGGTGCTCAATAAGAAAGGAAAACAAGGCCTTACCCTAGCTCCACAGGTTAACTCAGAAAACTTGGGTGCTCAACAAGGGAGACACCTAGTGCCGTGAGATCATCCCTTGATCTAACACCCCAAGTAGCCTCCACAAGCCTCCTTTTTGGTGGCGAAAGTTGTATTAGTAGAGGGTGCTCTAATTACTAGATTAATTGAATCCTCTTAAAGATACAAGTTGATTGATTTAGCAATTAAGATTACTTGTGTTGAAAGCTTAAGGAGATAGAGCTTAAAAATAGACAAAATAACAAGTGCTTGTAGATCCAACTTAAAGAAAATGTACAAGAAATGAAAATGCTTCCAAAAGCTTATACAAGAATGGAATAAAAGGAAATGCTTCTAACTATTGAGATATACACATTGAACTAAAAAGGAAAATAAATGAAACTAGAAGCATAAACCATAAACCATTAACCATCTGCCATGTGAAACTAGCCTTACGATACTGCATGGGTGGCTAGGCCAATCGTCTTTGCAGGGTGTAGGCAAACAAAAAAAGAAAGTAAATAACTTGAAAAACAACTACTCTGCTTGCAACCTCAACAAAAGCACAAGATGGAGGACAAGCCTATCGGTTTTGTGCCCAAGTGGGTGAATAAAATAGATAAATGAAATGACTTAACTTGAAAGAGAAACAAGTAAACCTAGCCACACAACCTTGCCTTAAGGACAAGTGGGGCATCAAAATAAAAGCTTAAAATAGAAAAATACTTCTAAATCCTAGCCTTACGATTTAGTATGGGTGGCAAAGCCAAACCTCTTTGCTAGTTGTAGGCAAAAGAAATAAAAAATTGCAGAAATTTTAAAGAACTTGAGAAATGCAAGCCCAAGAGAATCTCTTTGGGCTTGCTTACAATGTAAGAAAGTAGAAGAAGAAGAGGGTATTCTATACCCTTGCTTGGGAGGTTGTTTGTTGATGATTTGTGGCCCCAAATGGGCAACACCTCCGCTTAACTGGTTCAGATCTGCAGAAAAACAACAAGTAAAATTTGCTGGAAAAGCTGCAAAACAACCAATAAACTTTGGAAATTTTCTGTTAGAAGAAACCAAAAATTTTAGACAATAAAAACAACATATAATTGATGATTAAATGATCTATTCTATTGCAAAAATATACCAAAAAATGCTATAGAAATATGAATGAAAAGAATAGAAAATTTAGAGGGTTTCAAGTGGGTGAAGGGATAAATTTCCAATTTATCCTTCCTCAACCCTTAGTGACCTGCAAACAGTAGAGCTCAAGCTACAAAACAAAGAAGGAGGTGAGTAGATCCCAAAATATTGAACAAAATACTTTGCTAAAGAAAGGAAACTACTACACTAAGATCTAGAGCAATACTACTATAGATCTATCCAAGCAAAATACATTGCTTGGATCTCCTACTCTAGATCTAGAAGCTAAAAACTCAAAGAAAGCAATAACACAAGTCACCTTCAATATAGATCCAAGCCAAGCACCAAGAAGACTCCCAATGCCAAAGATTTCCTCCAAAGATTCTTATTTTAGAAGCAAGCTTGAGCAAATACTTGCTACAAGCTTGAGAAATGAAAGAGAGCAAGATGGGAGAGAGAGAAGAGTGGGGGAGATTTGGGCATAGTAACAATACACTGAGAATAGATGTGAAATGAGGGAGGGGAGGATTTCTTTTATACTTGGGAGGCAAGAGTGACCCTTCTTGGATGAGCTCCAAGTGTCACTCATGCAAGAGAACTCACCATCTCAAGGAGGGCACACTTTTAGGGTTTTGGTAGTCTAGGGTTTGTGAGGGGGATGGCAAACACCTTTTTGACATAGTCCAACACTCAATTAGATCAAGGGGGGCGCACTTAGGGAGAAAGGAGGTTTTACCTTTTAATTTTTCATTTTGGGTGACTTCCTCACCAAGGGGCGCACAACTTCCCTAGGGGAATGAGTGGAATGAAGTGATGGCTAGGTAAGGGGGTGAGTTTAAGTTAGAAAAAGTGTTTCTCTAACTTAGGAAATGGGTTAGGCATCATCTCCCACTCTTTCTCTAACCTTTTTGCTCATTTTTTACAAAAATTGACATTTTGACTTTGTCAACTAAGTAATTAAATTGCTGACTTGGAATCCTCATGGACAATGACCTAGAAAAATTTGTCCAATTCAACGGAAACTTGGTCCAAGGGTGTAAGGGGTCTCATTCCATTTCTTTTGAGTACTCACACCCCTATCAAAATCCCCTAGGACCTAGTTTTTACATTTTTACATCAAATTTAATTAAAATTACCATTAATTGGGTAATTTTAAAAATTAAAAAAAAACTACTTAGACTTGACGGAATTCTGCAAGACTCTGGGAGATGTCTAGCATGGTCATTTACAATATTCCTAGACCCTAGTCACCCATTGGGCTCGATCATTAGAATGCCTTTCACCACTTTGGAGGATTATTGTGGGAGTGAAAAACTCAAGGGTAATTAAATTCGTTGGTTAGGCCAAATCAATTACCTGAGGAAAAAAAAAATTCGATGAAAGGACTTCCCTAATGATAAAGTCCTAGGCAACTAACCTACAATATGATCCATGGAGACCCATTACATTATTATCCCACACAGGGGAGCGGAAATTCTAGTTACAAAAATAAGTGCTGAGGCCAAAATTGCCTTGTAGAACCAGTAAGTCTTCAACTTTGTTGCACCATCAGGTACATAGCTTCATGGCACATGGAGTTGACCCCCTAGTCAAAATAGGTGGTCAACATCTGGCTCCACATGGAGACGTGTGTTCGATCTTCCTTTGGGAAGGAAAGCAGACGAGAACTTCAGAATCTACAAAACAGAGTGCTCACCAATACCCAACATAAATACATGTATAAAGTAAATGAATAAATAAAATGCTATAAACAATATTCACATAAATGAAATTACTATTGTACAACAATTACAAAAATGAAACTATGATACAATGAATATTCTAAGTTACATAATTACATAATGAAATGAAATAATACAAAACTAAAAATAAAGGAGAAGGGTTGGAGATATGTTACAAAGAGTGTCCCTTTGGACACCAAGTTGCCCATCATTTGAAGAAGAGTTTGAGTTGCTGCCAATTCCTTGGAATGTTAATGGGATCACCATCCAAATGGTTGAGATGAAATGAATTAGGACCTGCTACTTTCCGGATCATATATGGACCCAACCATAAACTGTCAAACTTGCCATGTTTGCCTGGTTTCTCTCTGCCTTTATCCCATAACAAAACTGTATCCCCAACTATGAAGTCCCTTTGCCTTGCTGACTTATCAAAAACTTTCTTCACCTTAATCTAATTTCTGCAACTCTGATCATAAGCCTTTCTTTTGTTTTCATCTAGCTCTATAATCTGATTGACCCTATTCTGAACTGCACCCTGTTCTGTAGAAAAATCCTGAACCAAACCATAAGTTGGAAGTCTAAGGTGCACTGACAACCTAGCCTCTAAACCATACACTAACTCAAAAGGACTTTTCCCTGTTGTTGCTTTATTAGTAATACTGTCAGCCCATAATGCATGTTTAATCTTACTATCCGAAGACCTTTTGTTTTCTCCAACAATTTTCTTAACTATGGTCATTAAGTTTTTATTACTTGACTCAACTTGACCATTTCCTTGGGGATAGTAATTTGATGCATGTGACAAGATAATACCATGTTTAAAATAAAAAGAAGACATTTCTGCTGAACAAAAAGCCTTAGCATTATCTGTCACTATCTTTGAAGGAACCCCAAATCTAGTTATAATCCTATCTTCAAGGAAATCCATAACAATTTTTTCAGTTGCTGACTTAGTGGGAATGGCTTCAACCCATTTAGTGAAGTAATCTGTTGCTGTTATAACCCATGAATAACCATTCCTTGAATTATCTTTGAACTTTCCTATGAAGTCCAAACCCCATTGCTGAAAAAGTGCTTCAACCACTACTGGTTGTAAGGGGAGGGCGGCTAACTTTTGCTTTCCAGTGAAAAGCTGACAAGGCTCACATTTTCTTACAAACTGATGCACATCTGAAAATATTGTGGGCCAATAATATCCCGCTCTAAGGATTTTGTGTGTTGTAGTTTTAGCTGCAAAGTGTCCACCACAAAATCCAGCATGGAATTCATCCACTAGTTTCTTCGATTCAACTTCATCCACACATCTAAGGATAATTCCATTAGGATTTCTCCATCCTAACCCATCTCTAGTGAGGACATACTTAGAAGATTTCAACCTCAAAGCCCTTTTCTTATGACCCACTAGATGACTTGGACATGTGAGATTCTTAAGATAGAAGATAATATCTGCATACCACTCAACATGTTCAAGCTTCAATAAATTAGGGGAAAACTCTTTATTATTATTCTGACAAATCATTCCCAAAGCCCTTTCATTCCCTTCAGTCAACATTTTGGCTAAACCTTGTCCCTTAACCAATTTGGTGGGTTTGATTTCCAAATTATATCCTTGGATTTTAGCAATCCATCTACCCTTTGAACCTAATCCTTTTGACTGAGACAACACATCTTTAACAGCTGAATTAGGCACATAACCAATTACCTTGGAATAGCCAATGAAGACTCTAAAATGTTTAAGTGACTTCACCAAGGCATAGATATGTTTTTCAAACATGGGATACTTTAATTCTGCATTTTGCAAGGCCCTACTCATATATGCAATGGGTTGATCATGGCCTTGATCATTTTTCTGAAGCAATACACTAACACTAGTATCTTCAGAAGCAAAAGAGAAAATCTGAAAGTCCTTAGATATGGCAGTTTTAATATCCTGAAATGTTTTCTTACTTTCATCATTCCATTCAAACTTAACATCCTTCTTAAGCAACTTATATATAGTTTTCACAATTTCTGCATAATTTGGAATGAACCTATGGACCAAATTAGTTTGGCCTAAGAAGAATTGGAGAGCTTTATTAGAAATAGGCAAAGGTACCTTTCCAATTGCCTCAACTCTCTCTGGGTCTAACTTGACCCCATCTTTTGAAATTATATGGCCCAAGAGTTTCCCTTTTGTCACTCCAAAAATTGACTTAGCAGGATTCAAGGAAATTCCAAACTCTCTACACCTTTCAAAAACCTGTTTAAGATGACCAATATGACTCTTCCCATCCTTAGAAAATACTGTCAAATCATCTTGATATATTTCAATAATTTTTCCAATTAACCCCCTAAAGGCATAATCCATGGCTCTTTGAAAAGTAGCTCCAGCATTAGATAAAGCAAAAGGCATTCTTAAATATTTAAAGGTATCCCATGGAGTAGTGAAAGTGGTCTTATGCCTATCTTCCTCCTTAACTCTGATCTGATTATATCCTGAAAATCCATCAAGCATTGAAATCATTCCTGATCCTGTTACCCTTTGTAGCAATGTTTCCATCTTGGGAAGAGGATAATTGTCCTTTGTGCATGCAATATTTAGGTTTCTGAAATCTATACATAGCCTTATTTTACCATTCTTCCTCCTAGCAACAACCAAGTTTGAACACCAAGAAGAATGTCTAGTTTGGGCTATAATTCTTGCTGCTAACATTTTCTGTTAACTCTTGTTGAACCAAAGGAGCTAACTTGGGGTTAATCTGTCTCAATTTCTGTCTAAAGGGCTTGGTATCTTCTTTCAACGGAATCACATGCTGAATCACATCTTCCCTATAGACCTTGAGCTCATCATAAGTGAAAGCCAAAACATCTCTATATTCTTTTAATAACTTGATAATTTCTTTTCTTTCTTCTATAGAGGTGCTTTTACCTACTTTCACCATCCTAGGTTCTTTATCATTTCCTATGTTGACCTCCAATTGGTCACATGGTTTTGTATCTAATTCTTCCTTCTGCTTGTGGCCATCTTGTTTATCAAACAACCTTTCTTGTGCAATAAGGCGCCTAGGAACTGGATTAACCTTATTGTCATTATCTGTGTAATTACAAGCCTCCTCTTTCTCATTGACATGAAACTCAAAAAATTCTTGTATTTGAGTGAAGTATCTAATAACTTGTTTATCATCATCACAAATTTTCCAATGATCCATATTATTTGGAACTGAGGGCCTAAAAATAACTTCCATTGAAATATTCTCTTTAATCAAATCATGGGAAAGCTGAAGAGTGGAAGTAGCTACAACTAGCTCATCTGCCTTAGAATTTTGTTCTCTAGGAATTGCAATAAGATTCAAAGCATCTAGATTTTTAATGGAGCCCCATATTGCATTCCCATATTTTTTCAATTTTTCTGACTTGCAAGCAAACTTATTCTTAAGTTGTTGAATGACTAAGTCTGAGTCTCCCTTGATATTCAAACATTTGACACCCATGTCTTTGCAAATCTCTAAACCAAGCAACAAAGCTTCATACTCAGCCACGTTATTAGTTGCATCAAACTCCAATCTATAAGCAAATTTAAATTCTTGACCATTTGGAGATTGAATGACTATTCCAACACTTTTTCTAGCTCTAGAAAAAGCACCATCAAAATGCATATACCAAATCTCATCAACTCTATCCTCTTTAATTTCTTCTTCTATAGGTACCATAGAGTTAGATAAGATATCATAGTTACCAAGATTATCCTCTCTATACTTTAGTTCATTTCTAGGATTTCTTGGGTCTTCAACATGATACCTCCTTTCCAATTCTCTATTTAGCTTAAAAGTATTTCCATTCGGAGTAGGGATGGTGGCATAAGTTAAATCCATTTGTAAATTACCTCCCAAATCTGCACCTGTCTTCCTTGAAAACAACATTTTCCCCAAGCATCAGGTACATCTATTACAACTATGTCCATTTCAATCATGATGTCTAGGAACACAGCCAAGTGTACTTGCAAACTCTTAATTAATCCATGCACTTTAATCATTTTACTGTCCATAGTACAAATGTTATGGTAAGGTCTAGATATCCTTAAGTTTAATTGCTCCATTACCTTCTTGGTCATAACATTTGAACTAGCCCCTGAGTCAAGCATGCAATTATGAAGGACTCTATTGTTCATAAATAGAGAAAGGAAAAAAGGCTGATTCTTTTCATTCCCCCTATCCCAATTCTGCAAAATCACTGGTGCATCTTGGTAAGCTACTGTTGGCTGTCTATCAACAATATTCTAAGGAGAATCTTCTATGCCTTTAAGCAACTTTTCCCTTTGAGAAGGGATCTTCATGATTTCTGACACAGGAACCAACATTTTCGCATTACTTAGCCATCCTCCTAAATCAATATTTAAATCTGAATTTGCATGCACATTTGATTTAGGAGGGGTTTGAGCTACCTTGGGAATGTTTGCTTGATTCCGATCTTGATTTCTGTTTCCATTCCTTTGGTAGGTAATGCCTCTATACTTAGCCATTTCTGAAACTTGTTGGGGAGTGGGCTTAGGCCCAAATTTTTCAGTTGCCTTATCAACAACATTATTCATGCAACTTGCACTACTACCTTGTTCAACAAATTCCATCCGTTCATGCATTCCAACATTATACTTTCTACCACACATATTAACTTGTTCATTTCCTGAATTAGAATAATCTTCTTCATCACAACCTTCAAGAAAAACTGTACAAGTCATTTCCTCATGAAATTCACCACAAGGCCTACAATAAGGTATGGCTTGATGATCTACAAGGTTGGTGGACTCAAAAGGATTAGGTAGCCTTTGATCATGTGGAGGGGGTCTCTTTGGCCACTTATCATTTGGCTTATGATGAGATCTGTTAGCTTGTGCCCTCTCCATAGTGATCAATCTATTTTGTAAAGCATTAATCTGATTGGCATGGTTTACTTCCATTTGTTTGATCAATTGAGTCTGACGAGGTAAAAATATGATTCCCAATTGTTTGGTTTCACTCTACACTCTATCACTCATTTGTCAACCCAGGGCTCATTGTGCTTACGAGGCACTCTTGTGCAATCTGCACAGAAAGGAGAACTAGCCTACTGTAACTATGATTACGAAAGCAACAAGTCACAAAACTCTGATCCTTTCAGTCTTCTGGTGATATCTCTGAAAACTAAGCTCCCTGAAAATATCATAAACTCAATCTTTGAATGTTCACTTGACTAGGATTCACGAGAATTGTGATTCTGTAGCAACTGTGCGTATGTGTAAAAGGAAATGCTAAAGTATATAAAAACTCAAAAATTACGATGTTGTAATCACAAGGGTAAAGTGCTTAATGATCCTTGTCCTCAGCTTTGTGGATGATGCCAAAGTTTATTATGATGATAGGTTCTTTCACCTAGGCTCTGTTATACGTACCTAGATTCATCTACACATACCTAGAATTTAATTTTAAGGTGTTAGGATAATGATAAGTCTGATTTTAGATGTTGGCTGAAATCTGTCCACCTTAACAATCTTTAACTGTCATTATTCAGCAGATATCCAGGGCCATTATGATGCACATAAACATTACTCAACAAATTCTAAAATAAATCTTAGAAACTAGCAATTTGATCAGCATATATATATTTAGTTATCATGCATGAGTTAACTAACAACAAAGGATATAACAGTAAAATAAATAATATGGATTGTACCTATGAGTGGGCCCTTGCTCACGGTACTCC
>JASDQU010378151.1:0-11298 GCA_032191745.1 Picea mariana | reverse complement strand
ACATACCATGATACCTCGGACCAATTACCTCATGGAGCAAGAGTCCTCTCCGATGCAAGCCCAGGCCAGTAGTGATGGAAGCTGCTACTGCTGACAGGACAAGTCTGGCTGAGAAGAAGAAAGATGGGCCCTCCAAGGCCATGCTCAAGTCACTCCTGCTCTCAGTACTCCATGTCTAGGACCATGTGGGCCTCGAGACATGATCTCCTAGTTATCCCTAGATATCGGGGATAACAGACACCACATAGGAAACATACAAAGAAACTTTGTTTTATGAACAAGATATGGTTTACGGTTTAATCTAATCATGGTTTACGATTTAATCTGATCATGGCTTATGGTTTACGGTTTAATCTGATCATGGCTTATGGTTTACGGTTTATGGATACTCATAATGGAATTTTAAGATCAAATTCTTAATATTTAAAATCATAATCCTATCTTGATGTCCTCATCAAACTATTGAAACAAAAACCCCAAGGTTTTTAAGTCAGTGTTATATACCACTTAAACAAATATATTATACATTTAAAAATTACTTCCTAAAATTTTGTTTAATAAGAACAAACTTTCATGAGTTCCATAGTGCAAGAAATAAGAATGATGGGAATTGTGATATTTGGATAGCTTTGACCATTTCAAATGGACCCTCAACTTTAACTAAAGAACAAGTGGGAAAAAACGTTTTTGCAGGTTAAGTTGGGTAGTATTTATTATGTAAGCATAGTGTTGTGAAAGAAAACCATTGTTAGTTAAGCCCAAAATTGGCATGTCAAGGATGCCCTGAAACTCCTTGTAAAATGCAAAGAAAAGGGATGGATCCTAGTTTGGTCACTGTTATAGTCAAACTTATACAACATATAAACATAATTCCCAACAAAAATTCAATGACTTTATTAAATAGCCCTCTTCATTGCAACTTGTTTCAAAATAAAAGTATCATTCCACAATGTTTACTAATGCATGCTCAACATCTCCTAAAGTTTAATCTACCTGCATCAACTAAGGGGTATTTATGCCTATGCCTAGCTTATACTGCAAATCATTGTTGTCATTTCCATTACATAATCCTTTGCATTTAAATCAGATGGAAACTCGTTACAGAGACCTTTCTGCAAGATTTACAACATTTTCTAGTGTCTTTGGGTCTTATAGGACTCCCTCAACTTGCTTTTGAAAGCCAAAGACATTCTTCACAATCCTTCAAAGTGAAGTGTGACATAGTTTCCTAAATATTTAGACATATTCTCAGCACCAACTATTACAAAGCCATTATGAATCCTGTAAGGCACAATGTTGTCATTACAAGTAGTAGATCTTTAATGGAGGATTCAAAATGACAAATGGTTTGTATTTTCAGACTCCTCATGACTTGTACATCACTTTGGACTATACGGAAGAAAATTTTGGTCAAATCTAGCATGCATGAAGAGAAAAACACCACTTGAAATTGACCTTTCTGCCACATTTTGGAGCAACACGCTACGCTTTCTGAGTACTTTTGGGAGAAGATGAGTTTGAAGGGCCAGATCATGTCAATTTTGTTTCTTAAGCATTTCATCAATTAGTAGACATCCCGAGCTTTCTAGAACACTTTTTAGATCTATATTTGGACCTCGGGAAGGCCTCCAAAACTCCATTTTTCCTAGCACGCTACGCTTTCTATCAGTTTCGCTATGCTTTGTTCTGGAATTGGTTTTTTCAGCAAGTTTTTGCCAAATTCGACATCTATGAAGTAAAATGTTACTTTTTGATGTGGTAATGATGTAATAGGGTGTAAATCAATCAATTATAGTGATTTTGAGGTAGATTCATGCTTACATCAATTTTTGGTCAAATGTATTGGTTGAGGAAAAATGGGGATTGGTTGTAACCTCCCTAGATATATCACACTACCTCCTAAGACATGAAAATTTTAACACTCTACCATAATTCTCATCTAATTCATGTATTCATAGTTCACTTACCATTATAGCATGGATGTATGCTACTCTCTTCCCTCATTAATATATCATTCCATGTTTTCCCTATGAAACTACAATAACTTTATATATAATTTCTTATAAATATTCATTTTTTTAATTGAATCATAATCCATGTGTTTCCACATGTTTCCTAGTCTTTTTTCTCACAATCCAAGTGTCTTAGGGTTTATCCCTAGGAGGACCAAGGAAACATGGAGGAGGAAATGAGGACCATGGGTGATGTGGTGATAAAAAGGAGCTGCCTACCGGGTCCACTCGAAGATTGGTCCGGGGCCATTTGCAAGGTTGGTCGGTTCTTGGCTTGTTATCATGTCGCTTGGTAGCACATGGGTGGTAAGTGTAGTGAAAACTCATCTTGGGAGGCACTTTGAAAGAGCACTCTTCTCCAATTGTCGTGGAGTTTGGGCGATCGTTGTGGCTCCCTTGCAGGGATTTACATTTGTATTCCTTGGGAAAATTCTTGGTAACACATGAGTTGTGTTGTGGGCTCTTCAGATGGTTGCGGGATCTAGTATATATAGGTTGGATTTGAGTCATTGAGATCCTTTGTGGATGATGTGATTTCTTGTGGTTTTCGTTTTTCAAGTCCCGTCGTGTTGTTGGCTCCATGAAGCCAATGTGATGTATTGTGTTTTATTTGTTGACAGTGGAGGTTTTCCATTCGTGCGAAAGGTGGTGCGAGAAACGAGCTGGTTGTTGGGTCTTCCTGAAGATTGGCCTTGGGTCATTTGTAGGGTGGTCGACATCCAGTACATGGGTGACAGTGAGGAAAAATGCCTACATCACTTGTGTTATTCATCATGCATCTGGTGGAGGTATGTCCATTTCTATATTTATGATTGATGACACATGCATTGATGGCAGATTACTGATGGAGGGCATCATTGGCACATGGTAGTTCAGATAGGGGATTTTCCATGGATGACTTTCATACTCTTAGAGAGAGTCTACGATGAGGGCCGACTACCAGCAGTTGTTGATGGACAGAGACTACCTGTTGGGGATTAGAGAGATGTATTACGGGGCTCTGAGGGAGAAGGAATTGGAGGTGGACAGACTCACTCAATAACATTTATCGTCACCCTTTTGACCCTCTTTAATTCTTTTCCCGGCTCTAATGTTTTCTGACATTCTTCCCCACAGACTTATAGTGAAACAAATACCTGTTTTTTGTTCACTGAGAAGACCCGCAAACCCTTTTTGAAGCGTCGTTATTATAGCAAACTTGTCGCAACATCCGTCAAATGCAACATATTTATAGATTTTATCACGTCGCAATTCCGACGTTATATAAACCTAAGTGACTGTTAGTATTTTGACTTGGTCAACATACTAAGGTGGCCGTTGGAGGGAGAAAACCTAGTTTCCACAACGTCGCAATTGCGACAACAATCTTCACAAACGTGGAAAGAGAGACATTTATGTCATAAACGTGGCAATAGAGACAAATAGGTGGAAAACGTGGCAAGAGCGATGACAACGTGGCAAGAGCGACGACAACGTGGCAAGAGAAACGTCAACGTGACAAGAGAGACGTCAACGTGGCAAGACCGACGTTATCGGGCAAGATGATTTTTTTTTTTTTTAATTTCCTCTATTTTGCGACAATATGGACAATTTTGTCCATAACGCCGCAAATAGAACGTCGGAATTTTTACAATATGTACTAGTGGAAGTATAGCGCCAGAGCAGAAGGTCCAAAGACTGGAGGCCCAGAGCAAGCATGAGTCGTTGATCTCGAAGGGTATAGGTGGCATCCGATCCAAGTGTTCGGAGAAATGAGCTTCGGGAGTTTCAAAATGAGAAGTGCATAAAACTTTCGGAGAGCCAAAGCCCGAACTCCCGAAGCAATCGTGGACCATTGATCTCAAAATCAGTAGGGAGCCATTGTTCTTAGCGGCAGTGCCTCCCCAAGGTCCTGAAGGCCCGAAGTGCCCGAAGTGTAGAAGTGGTCGAAGGCCCGAAGTGAATCTGAGTCGTTGATCAACACTAGCCACGTGTCGTCAGATCCATAGCTCCGGGTGAAAACACAGAAGGAAAAATGATTTTGAGATTTGATTTTCCTGGAGTCCGRAGACCCGAAGTGGATCTCAGTCGTCCAAATCCAGGAGCCACGAACCATTAGATCCCTAACTCCGGTGAATTTGCTTGGGGCGAGTAAATTTTGACTATTGACTATTGAGAAGTTTGAAGACCGGATCCACGAAGGGATCTCAACCGTCGATCTCAGGAGGGCCACGCGTCATCAGATCTATGACTCCGAGTAAAATCCCTAGGAAAAGAGAAGTTTGAGTTTTGATTCTCCCAGATCACGGAGACCCAGAGTGGATCTCGACCATCCATTCAAGAAGACACGCGTCATCAGATCCATGGCTTCGGGTAAAATCACTTGGAAGACCAGGTTTGAGTTTTGATTCTCCCGGAGCCTGGACACTCGAAGTGGATCTCGGTCATCCAATTCAAAGAGCCATGAGTTGCCAGATCCATAGCTCCGAGTAAAAGCATAGCAGGTAAACAGGAGCTAGCCCCTGAGCGTTGGAGAGCCAAATGCATGTCGGCTATCAGCACAGACAAGTGACACCCTTATGGTTTTGACAAGTGACCCTCTTTTCAAGTATTCTCAGACATGCCTCCAGCCTATTTTCAAGTGACACATGTTACCTCTCCATCCACGACACATCAGCATGGTGTCATCTAGCCTCCACATCAGATCATCGTCCAGGAGGTGTTATTGTTTAGCGCCAAAAGTAGCGCCCCACCCCAAAGCACACTTTTGGCAGATCCTAAAGTTGGTGGGCGAGTAAGCTTGGTGGTGGTGCCAAATCTAGTCGGTGCACCCAGATCTCAGATCGTGACCAGATCAACAACCACATTCTATTGCAGGGACGCAACATGCTCGGGCGATATTTTTCTTGAGCAGTCCCGCAATGGAAACCATGGTATGGAGAAAATACTACATGGCGAAATGTGATGGATTGCGGGCCCAAAAGCAATCTGAACCCAAACCACCTCTGAGCGGCCCCACAATTACATGTTTATATGGCATCCTATCCGAGAGCAGCAAGTGGCCACGCCCCTGAGCATTAAGTCTCATTCAATCTCCAAGGAAAAGTAGTTAATGGAAGGTAGGTTTGGTGGTTGAAACCTCGACCCACCCCATAAATGGAAGGCATGGAAGGCCCGACTGTGGGGACTGAACCGTCAGCCCGTGGTACCCTTGCGAGACAATTTCCTTGCAGACCCATGTTGATCTGAGCTTGCCTCTGACAGAGGAACGCACATTCAGTTTGACAGAAGAAGTCGTAGACACAAAGCTTTGATTGTAGTGAGCAGATCACACTCCTAATAGTCGGGGACTGTTCTGAGTATAAATAGATAGTTTTTATATTTTGTTATGGTCGTCAATCAGTTGAGCAGAGTTCCCTATTTTGTAATGTTTTTGATGCCAGAACTGTTCTCTAGTTATGTATCAGATTTGAGACTTTCAGATTAATAGAAGTTAGCCTCTTTTCATCTCTTTGTAAAAAACTGTGCTAAAATACTCAGGCATGGAGGATCCAGTCGAGGGTTGTTATGTTGTTGTAATGTAGGTTTGATTGCAGCGGTATTGTGACCAGTTTTAGTCAGCTTCCATGTGATATTTTTCCCTCTTACACTGTATGGCTAGGGCATGGAGGTTCCAGTCGAGTTGTTGTAGCTGCATGGTAATGTAGGTTTGATCATTGTGTTGTTATGACTATGTTGTATGGACATATTTCAGTGTCTGAAACTTGAGCTTAAGAGTGATCTTGAGTCTGAGTTTTTCTTCTCCAAGCTTCTTGAAGGCCTGACGTCCATAGCAGTATTGTCCACCTTTCCCACCAATTCTTCCCTCTGCTCACACTTAAACTCAATTCACTGACTGAAGTTAGTTGTGGCCCTCACTTCCCTGTACATTTCTTGTCCAGTTCTGTGTTGAACATCATTCATATATTGAGTTTTGTCCATTGACCTCCACTCATATAAACCAAACATCCACCAAAAACTCTGATGGGTACTGGGCTTATCCTCCCACAATATGAGGATGACTCTCAGTGCTAACATTCATGGCGCCATTGTCGGGGACGAATTGAAGACTTTTCCCTGGGATAGAACGACAAAGAAGCTCTGATTATGAAGGTGCATTAGATATCAATACCATTGAATATTGCAACTTGCACCTGACGACTCCACTGTTTCGACTCCACTGTTTCAATTCTGGCTCCTAAAGGCAGACACACGAGGTCCACTTCACCGCTGCCTCTAGCAATGCCTGACGCTGACCCAGAGGAAATTATTAGAAAGGGAAAGACCACTCAAAAAGGTACCTCCACTGCTGTACCAAGTTTTTCTGATAATTTGCATAATCCCTCTTTACAAGCTCCAGTAACTATTTCTGATTCTCCTATTATACAAACTGCTGGAGTTTCAATAAATTTAAGTTTTGGGAGTTTTCCTACCGATTTCTCCCCTCCTATTCTTGGTTTGGCAGGAGAGAGCTTTTACACCCCTTTCTCCCTCAAAGTTGTGAAGTGGAAAGAGAGAGCTTTGACCTTAGAAGACTTTCCTACTCCAGACTTTACTACTCCTCCTATTAGAGTTGTTGCAGTTACAGGAGGGGAAACCTCTGTTACCTCTAGGCCCTCATCTTTATCTCCTAACGCTCATCCTTTTCCTTTTTCTCCCAGAAACATAGTTCTAGTTTCCCCTGTTCACACCCCATCTCCCCTTGCTTCTCCTCCAGTTCACATCCCAATGGCAGGTGCTAATTCGCCTAGAGACAAGATGGCTGACATAGTGGCTGCCAGATATGCCCCTCTTGTCTTACCTCAGCCTTTGAATAATCTCCCGACTGAAGGCTACCTTAAGGAGTTGCCCAAGTTCACCAAGGAGGAAAGCATAACTGGAGAGGAACACCTTGAATCCTTTTACAGTTTTGCAGATAATCAAGACATCTCGAATCAGGATGTATGGATGAGAGTTTTTGTCCATAGCCTTAATGGTGAGGCTAGGAAATGGTTTAGGGGCTTGGCCCCTGGATCTATTGATGGGATTCAAGCCCTAGATGATACATTTTTAAGACATTGGGGGGATAAAAAAGATTTCCTTTATTATATTACAGAGTTTGGGGCGCTTAAGAGGAAAGAAGGGGAGTCTGTTTTAGATTTATCAAAAAGATTCAATAGGATGTATGGTAAGATTCCCCTTGAAATAAAACCTACTGAAACCTCAGCCATGGTTACCTATGCTAGTGCTTTTGACCCCGAGTTTTGCCTCTTGTTGAGAGAGAGAAGGGCCACCTCGTTGGTCCACATGCAATATGCAGCCCTTAAAGTAGAATCTAATCTACTGGCAGTAGACAAACTCAGGAGCAAATCCGATAGAGACAGGAGAAGAGGTAAATCTGAAGCTTCAGCTTCTGATTCCTCTGCTGCTCACCCCCCAGAAGATGAAAGTGCTAGGCTGATAAAGTCACTGTTGATAAAGGTTGAGGTGGAAGGGTTGAAGTTGGAAGCAAAGCAGAGCTACAGGTATCCCCAAAATGTTGATAATAGGGGTAGCTTCAAAAGACCAAACAATGCCCCCCAAATCATCCAAAGAGATCAAAGAAACAGAGATAGATATGATCAGAAAATTCAAGCTCCTCTCCAAAATAACTTTTTTATTGACGAAGAAGGAGAGGAAGAAGAGCTTGATCCTGAAATTCATTGTATTGGGGACACCTCCTCATTTCCTCATTTAACCCAAGATGCATATAATCTAAGCTCCAAAAATAAAGAGGGGAAGCTTGATATTTTTGACCAGCTTAGCAGAACTTAGAATCCTGCTAAAGAGGTGGCAGACAACAATAAAGAAAATAAGGTGCAAGACCCCCCATAAGTGGTCAAAGGCCTTATCCCAGAAGTGAAGGAGATTCTGAAGCCTCCCTCCTCATATATCTTAGAGCAGGAGTTTCAAAAGATTAGGATTCTCGTACCTCTTTTGGGGTTGATTGAGTTTGAGGACTTCAGAAGGTGCCTCTCCAAAGCGTGGCAACCCGAACCTTCGTCTCATCCCACAGACTCGGTCAACCTTCAAGATGAAAAGTCAGTTGTTATACTAGACCCTTTGGTAGAGGATAGAGATGATTCCTCACCTACCTTTTATACATCATTGAACATCCATGATAAGGTATTGGACAATTGCTTGATGGATTCAGGAGCATCTCCCAATCTTATGCCTAAAATTGTCATGGATGAGTTGGGGTTAGAAGTTACAAAAACTTACCATGACTTGTATTCATTCGATTCCAGGAAAGTGAAATTCCTCGGGGTTATTAAAGACCTGGTCGTTTCCTTGTTCCAATTGCCAATGAAGAGTGTGGTCATGGATATAGTGGTAGCCGATGTTCCTCCTAAGTTTGGGATGTTTTTGTCTAGATCATGGATCAAAAGACTAGGGTGAACTTTGCAGATGGATCTGTCATATGCCACCATCCCTGTATTTAGAGGGGAACATAGAAGGCTTTATAGAGAAGCACAACTTGCCTACATTATCAGTGATGAAGCCAATCCCATCAACCACCCCATTTTCTCAGTCGATATTGATTTAGGAACCAATATTTTGCAGCTCTCTGATGTTCCTCGACCTCCTATTGAAATCAGAAAGCAACCTATTACCTTTTGTAAAGAGCCCGTTGCCGTCCTTATACACACTTGCAAACGTGAGCTAAGTCCAGCTCACTTAGTGTGTCCTTGGAGGCACAATGCCTAGGTTCACAGCCCACACTGTCACTTTGACTGGAACCTCTTCCGTCTAGGCTCACTCCTAGGGAAGCCAAGGGGGGTAGTCCCTAGTTTCTAGATTAATTTTAGAGTTAAGTTCTAGGAGTTGACTTCAATTATTTACAAGGTTTAGGGATTTCTAATCCTAGGATGCACAAGCAGCAAATGCAAGGTGAAAGATTTAGTATGTAAAGCAAACCTTTTCCTAGGGCAACTAAGACTAGTGCCTAAAGATTGGGCTTGGGGTTTGTTATCGCCCAGTTTGTATTTTAGGTCAAATGGCTAAAGGATAAGGGTCAAACTGGCGAAACAGGAACCTTCCCCACCCAATGTCACCACAATGGGGAGGCTCTTTCTGTTTAGGGAGGTTAGCCCAGGGGAGACGTCCCCAGTAACCTAGGGTTTGAAGAGGCAAAGAATATAAGGTCAGGAGTAAGGTTTTCCCTCCTCTCAGGTTACCACCGATATCAGATAATATGGCTAATCAGCCAATAAAGAAGTGAAGTCCCTGTTGAGAACACCTGCCCGGAACAAGACAATAACAACACAATATGTATATTTGCAGGTTATAATTCAAAGGGTTAGTACTTCTTAATTATCTGATTTCATTAATAAGCAATATGATAGACAAAATGAGATCAACATTTTGCTAAATAGCCTATGCAAGAGGACCAATTCATCAATGTCTATAATAATGATCAAGCCAACAGTATTTTCAATCAACAATAGTTCAATAAGTGCTTGACGTCATCATTAATTGCTTATTTGCTAGTTAGAAAGGTTGTTGCGTCAAGTATGACATCAGCCCTAGGTTAGCAGGGTTAGGGTTAGTTGGGGTTTCAAGAATGAAAGTTTTAAAAGATGATTTTGAACACTACAAGCTCAACGTTGTAAGTCTACCCAGTGCCTTAGGGTAAAATGGAGTCAAAAGTAAGGGCAAAAGATCTCGGGAGGACTTACACTTAGAGACTAGAGAGTAGGGTTCCAAGGTGCTGCAATGGTAGGGCCCTAGAATCAAAACCCTAAGGGAAGGAGGCTCATTCTAGTGTTGCTTAAGCAAGTTGCTTAAGCAAGGCCTCATGCTCCTTCCTTTTTCTCTACACACACTTGGCAAAACGGCTAGCTTCTAAGTACAAATCTAAGGGAAAAAAGTGTTGCAGGTGCAAGGCTTTTCAAACCTTAGAAGGTTAAAACCCTAGGTGTAGATTTAACTAGGCCTAGGACGTCTCCTCTCTTCAACCTATAACTTTAATGCTAACTTAGAAAAAGGGAGAAAAGTGTAGCAACGGCTAGGCTATATCTTCCTTTATCAATGGCTAAAACAATTTCTCAAACATGGGGACATATAGCAATGACCTACTAGTGTGCTTGCTACCTAGGGTTTCAAGATTCAGCAATATAATAGCAAATGTAAGAAATTAAGCCTACAACCATTCACTTAAGAAGTTTTGCATGAAAAATTCACTTACATATCATGCAGAATGCATAATCAAACCCTAGTTGTAAACCTTCCATGAGAGAAACACCATAAATGCCAAGAGAAATCCTCCAAGAAGAGTTGCGCCTCACTTCCAACACCAAAAATACCAAGCAAAAGGCTAAAAGATAGTCTCTCACAAGAGAGTGAGTTGTGTTATGTCAAAATGAGGAAAAACGTCCTCTATTTATATTAATCCATGACCTTTTAATTAAAAAATAGGTCATTAAAACAGCCGACAAGGGTGACTAGAAAATTTACACTGTTTTAACATTAATTGCTAGAAAAATGTCACAATATGAGCAAAAGGTGGGACGTCAAGCCCTTCTGAGGGAGACGTTGGCCCTTTTTGGGCAAATCCAGCATCCAGAAATGAGACATTGGCCCTTCTAGGGCATCCTCCAAGCTGCCACACGTGCCAATAACCTCAGCAAATTGCCACACGCTCATGATAACATCCAACTCTCCTGGGTGACGTCCTGTCCATCAAAAGCAAACGTTCCATCTGTAGTGGGTGATTCCCCCTAGGCCGGGCTCTGCCAAAGTGTCCTAGGTGGAACGTCCTTCTTTCTTCCTATGCAAAAGCTCATCACAACATTGTGTTAATATTATGGTAGCCGCGGGAGGTATTTACCCCCACATGTGAACCTGACGAGAATAGAAGACTCAGGGAAGCAAGAGAAACCCTAATGAATTGGCTAATAACCCTAGAAGCCTTGTCGACTCAAGAAGAAAATTTATATTAGGCTATTAGCCTCCAAGAGAAGAAGTCAGCCAGAATTAATAATAATATACTGAACAAACACATACCCAGAAAGAGAAGTCGGCCCCAGTAAACTGGTAGGATTACTATAAATATAAGGCGCCAGTTCTCATTTGTCATATCTCAGGATTGCAGTTTTCCCAGTTGATGCGCACTGCAGTTGCAGTCTGGTGCACAGGTTTGGAGGAGGGTTGCAGCTGCAGCTGCAGCAACAGCTAGTTTCAGTATTGGCTTGGATATCTCTTGGCTAGGGTTTGGAACATCTGCTCAGTCTTTTGTGATGCGCTATCC
>JASDQU010378146.1:0-11298 GCA_032191745.1 Picea mariana | reverse complement strand
TAAATTGTATGGCTATTTAAGTTATGTGAAATTCAGTTATTTAGAGAAACTATAGGGTCTTTGTCTAGTTGATACGGGTATGAGAATTTGAGTTCATTGGGTCCCTGTACAAATGTTTGCATTTCAAAAATTTAGAGTTTGTGTAATCACTGTCTTGTAATTTACTTTTTGAAATCACAATTTGTTAGAGTCCATGTATTTAAAAATCGAATTGCATTCTTGATTTGAAATTTTTGGGTCTCTGCAATTTAAATTGGAAATTCAGGAACTTAAATCATTATACAATTGTTGTAAAAGTAATTTGCAAATTAAAATTTATTAGTTGATTAAATCAATGTTGAAATGGATGTGATTCCATAACTAAGATTTAATGTCTATGCCAAATTAATTGTGAGATCAAGAATTTGAAAGTGTATTGGGGCGTTGCCTATTCATTTGGTAATCCTAGTAAATAAATTTTGTAGGGTCACAAACGATTAACTTGTAAACCTCGGTGTTTAGAAACTTGCATGGTCGTTGGCAATGGGTAGGCCAGATTGGAAATTGAAGTAGGATTTTCACATTTGTTTAAAAAAAAATATGAGTGACCAACTATATCAAGTTTGTATTAAGAACTTCTCTATTAATGTTTTAATGCACATCCAATTGGGATTATGGTTTTAGTAAAACTCTTCATGTCAAGGGGTGATGTTCATTTAGGGAGAATAGTTGAAGGTTATTATAAATCTAATAATAATAATAAGACTGATAATCATTTAGGAATAATGTTCAAGAGTTTAAGTATCAAGTTAACTTACGATATCTTTTATTATAGTAAATGAGATAATAATTTAGGATACTCTTAAAAGAAATTGAAGTTATATATTTAAGGATACATTGTAGTGTGAAACTTAAAGAGATTAAGTATTCATGTTAGGTATGCTTGTAAAGTTGTTTTTATATATTCGGAATCATGACTCAACTTTTAAGAATTAAGGATTATTGTTGACTTTTGTGTTTAGAGTCATGAATTAAATGAAATTGTGAGTTTAACTTGAAACATAATTTATTATTTTCTGCTAGGATTCTTATGTGTATTGTATGACAATTTTAGCACCTTATATCTAGAGAACTTATGTGTGGATTCATCCCATGCGTCTTAATGAAAGTTCTTGTTATGCTTCATGATACATGTTATGAGATGCTCTTACTCAATACACATAAATATTACTTAATGATTGTTTAATCATAGTGAACTATACTCCGTGCTTAAAGAATTTATGATGAGTATTGTTGTTGATTTATTCACAAAATTTGGAACATGATTATGGTTAAGCGAACTAGATATCTCCTTGTTCTTCAAAACAATCACCAGTCCTGAGACCTTAAATGGTCAAAATCAGTCGGATTAATCCTCCACTTGATCGTTGATTATGTGTCTTAGAGGTATTAACCTTGCAGGATAGGTTAGGTGGGTAGATATCTTTTGTTATCTTTATGTGATATGGTTGATCTTGAATAATTGTGATGTTGTATTTGGATTCTTTTTGTCTAGTGATGTGATGATATTTGATTGTGTAATTAATAATGTATGTCATTGGAACATAACACTTGTCCTAAAAATTGTTTAAAAAAAAAAAAAAATTTACCTCTACTGTACTCACTTATTTTGATGTCGTAACGGAGGGGTTGTTACATATGGTATGAGAGTGGGTTCAACCCTATGAAATTGGACCGTTACACCTTCCACTTTGTTAAATTAAATAATTATAGATATATCCCTAATAAATTTGAAATTTTCCATGTTGATAATCATGGTTAGAGGATGTCAGATGAGTAGACATCGTGGTCCGTGAGGACAAGGTATGCCTCGTCTACGTGTATCCACACCAAAGGGTTCTAACCTTGATGGATATGAGAAGACTACTGAGGAGGAGTGGGTTGTTGTGGGAGATGTGGTAGGTATGATGAGATCCTTCTAGAGGATGTTAGAGGCTTTGATCATCTATATTGATTAGACTGAGCGTAGGATGTTAGTACCCAATGAAGATTCATAGAACCCTCCAGTTTTTAGTAGTAGTGTACTCAAGAAAATAAATAAATTTAAGTTTCTGAGTTCATGGTTGCCACCGACGGCTTAGCCGTCGAGGCATGGTTGGAGAACATGGTGATGTGATTCAGACTTCATGATTACACCTCCAACATGAAGGTCTGCATGGTGGCATTCCAATTGAAAGGGAGCACTTTAATTTGGTGGAACATGATCCTACCTCAACTAAAAATGGAGATCGAAGATGTGTCATGGGATCTATTCGAGGAATGACTCTGGGAGAGGTACTTATCCAAGGATTTCATTGAGTTCCATATTAATGAGTTCAACTCCTTATGACAATATGGTGATATGGTGCTAGATTATGAGGCCAAATTCATAGAGCTACTTGTGTATGGTCCACATATGAAAATAGAAAAGTTGAAAGTCAACAAGTATGTGTTTGGCCTTAACTTTAAAATTCATATGAAGGTGAAGATCTTAATGCCTGAAATGTTTTACGATGTAGTTCAGAAAGTCCTCATAGTTGAGGAAGAACTGAATAGTGGGGGAAAGGTTATTGATTGTATTATTATCTTGGGTGATTTTGTAATGAAGGTAAATCTTTATGTCATGATCTTGGGATATTATGACATAGTGATTGGTATGGACTTGTTGGAATCACATGATGCGATACTTAACTATAAGATGAAGTGGTTAAGTATGACAGATGATTTGGGACAGAGTAGAGTGACTGTAGGAAAAAACCAAGGGGTGTCCTTGAGATTTATTTCTTCCATACAACTATAGAAGTGTATGCGCAAGGGATGCAAGATATATGAAATTCTAGCACTAAACAAAAAGCATGAGGTTGAAGGATTAGAAAAACTTCCTATAGTGCAAGAGTTTGTAGATATATTTTCATAAGAGTTACCAGGTTTACCACCAGAAAGACAGTTGGAGTTTACAATAAACTTGAAACCTGGAACTGAACCGATAGCGAGAACGCCTTATCGGATGTCAACACCTAAATTGCAAGAGTTGAAAATGCAACTGAAGGAATTGTGGGAGTTGGGACTTATATGTCCAAGTGTGTCGCCATGGGGTGCGCTAATTAGTTTTGTGAGAAATAAGGATGGGTCATGGAGAATTTGTATTGACTATAGTCAATTGAACAAAATGACGATAAACAACCAATATCCTTTACTAAGGATTGGCGAATTGTTTGACCAGATGAAGGGAGATACCATGTTTTAAAAGATTGACTTGAGATCAAGGTATAATCATTTGTGGATTTAGGAAGAAGATATCCCTAAGACTGCATTTAAGATGAGATTCAGAAACTATGATTTTAATGAATGTCATAGGGGTGTTCATGAGTTTGATGAATGGGTTGTTCCACAAACACTTGGACAAGTTTGTTCAAGTACTTATTAATGACAAACTAATTTATTCTTTGATAAAATAAGAGCATGACGAACAATTGATATTATTCCTAAAGTGTCTAAGAGAAAACAAATTGTACCGGATGCTATCAAAATGTTCTTTTTACCAATCAAAGATTGATTACTTGGGACATATCATATTTGGTGGAGGTATCGTTGTGGATCTAGTGAAATTTGAGGATATTATGGAATGGTCAGCACTGACAAATGTACAATAAGTATGTATCTTTATGTGCTTAGTAGGATATTATCGATGATTCGTCGAAGGTTTTTCAAAGATAGCCAATCGGATCAAAAAATTGCAAAAGAAAAACAAGAAATTTGTATGGACAGAGAAATGCACGGAAGAATTTAAAAAGCTCAAATAGTTGTTAACGGCATCGCCAATACTTAAGTTTCCTGACATGGACAATGAATTATTGGGCTGCATGGATGCATCCAAGAAAGGTTTAGTCAGATTTTTGATGCAAGACAGACGATTGATCGCTTATATTCCAAGGAAATTGAGAAAGCATGAAGAGAACCATGCAACACATGAATCAAAGTTATTAATATGCCTTGAGAGTTTGGAGACATTATCTAATTGAATGGAAATTCAAATTAAAGATAGATCACTTGAAATTCAAATTTATACAAGCCATTTTCTTCATTGCCAATGACGATTGCTTGATTTAAAGTTTCTCCCTTAGCCCACATAAGAACTTCTCCATCTATAAAGGCAACTCAAAAGCCTTTCTTCTCTAAAGCTAAAATAGTAGGTTCTTCTTCAAGCCTAGTACATATAGTATGTCTTTCATTTTTAGTGAATTCCTTGAATTCAGTTTATGGTTTGATTCTCCCACTCCTTTGATGGGATACTGATAATCATCACCAAGTGTCACTTTTTGAGAAAAAATCTTCTCTGAGATACAAGAGAGAATATTCCTTTGTCCCATCATGTGCTTGGATGCACCACTATCAATGAGCCAAGAGTCCTCTCTAGGAGTTACAGATCCTGAGATGGCTGAAATCAACACATGGTCTTTGATCTCTTCTCTCATCATCTTTGCGAGTGGCTCTTCATCTTCGGCTACATGGGAATGAATCCTCCTTTGCTTTCTCTTGTATTCTTCTCATTTGGCTAGACAAAACTTCTCAATGTGTCTCATATTGTCACAATGATAGCATTGTACAGATGAGTAGTCTCTTTCCTTTCGTTGTCCTTTCTTCTGAAATTTTCTTGGATGAGATTCTTTATGATTGAATTTATTTTATTGTTGAGGATCTTTATGAGTCTCCTTTTGGAAGTAGGGTTTCTTCCTTCCTCCTTTGGGGTGGGTGGTTAGGGCTTGATCATCATCCCTTGCTAGTAATGCTTCTTGATTTGCTACTCTTGTTTCTTCTTGGATGCATTCTTCCCATAGGCTATCGAACTTTAGTTTCTCCTTTCTGGCACATATCATCTGGACGAAAGCATCCCAAGGTCTTGTGACACCATTTAGGTCTGTCATTATAAGTTCGTCTTTGTCTATGGTATCTCCAATAGCTTCTAGCTATTCTTTGAATTCTGAGATTCTGAAGAAATATTCCGAAATCATTTCTCCTTTCTGCATCCTTGTATTCTTTAGTTGGGTTATGAGATTCATCTTTCGGTTTATGTTCTTCCCTTCATATAATTTTGTCAAGGCATCAAACATTTATTTAGGGGTCTTTTTAGATGACACATAAGGGATCAGATGGTCTTTGATTGAATCTACAATGATTCTTTTGGCCCTTATTGTGTTTTTTTTATGCTTTTGCCTTTTTTGTAGCATCTTCGGGTTCCGGTAATTCTTCCTTAATGAATCTTGCTAGGTCATTCTCTTCAAGAATGAGGCCAATCCTATACTTCCAGGAACAAAAATTTTCCACTCCTTATAACTTGTCAACAAGCTTAATGCTTGCAGACATCTTTACTTGGAGCTAGGAAAATGACCAAAAAATGAAAGTGCTCAAAATCAAAACTTGAACTTACCAGGAGATGTGCTTGGCAGAGGCGAGTTCCCTGGTGTGTTTGGATCTGAGAAAATCCAAGTTTTTCCCCTTCAAATTTGACCTGCGGATTTCTGGACTGGTGCTTCTGGTACCTCTGGTACTCTAGTACTTCTGGTACTGGTTTTCTGGTACTTTTTGGTACTTTGTGAAACTAGGGTTTCACTTTTCGGGAGATTCAGCCACTGAAAAGGTGTGTTGATGATGCCAAATTGATCCTTAGGGGAGGGTAAAAATTTCTAGATAGTTTTAGGGATGAAAAGATTCACTTTTGAAAACCCTAATTTGTAGGTACTGCAACAGTGATGTTTTTCCTCTTGCGAAATATGCTTCCTTAAGCTTGGTTCTGATACCATGTTAATGTTTAAGCCATTATTATAGATGTTTTCATTTCATTAGATAACAATAGCATAATCCAAGATCACTGAGAAATACATAATCACAAGAGACACAACATTTATCCTGGGAAACCCTTTACGGGAAGAAAACCTAGCAACACTTCCTTAATATAGATAGCCAATACAATGCCAAGAGATCTCTATTGTAAAACAGAAAGTCCTCTCCCAAGATATGAGCCACTCTCTCTCTCCTTTGCCGATAACAAATCAGAACTTGTCTCTCAAACTGAGCAAGTGAGTTATGTCCAAATGAGGTGCTAGCCTCCTTTATTTATACAAGTCTAGCACATGTGAAGTGTCTCTTCACTGGCAGGTCCGACTTCTCCAACTTGGTGGCTAAACCCACCTTTATTATATTTCTAGGTATTCTTATTAACTGTTGGGGCCGACTTCTTATTCTGCCTATTATAATTGTCTATTGACCAATTCGCAAAAGGATATTTGGTCCTATTACAATATTCAAATTAAGCTTGGCATAGTCTGAAAGGACCTTCCTCGAAAGAGGGAGTAGATGTGATGTTCCTTGCTTCTGACCTAGCTGTCAGACGTAAAGAAAGATGTGATGTTCCTTGCTTCTAACCTAGCTGTCAGACGTAAAGCAACATGTGATGTGTTCCTTTATTTTGACCCACTTGTCAAACATAAAGCAAGATGTGATGTTCCTTGCTTCTGACCTAGCTGTCAGACATAAAGCAAGATGTGATGTGTTCCTTGCTTCTAACCTAGTTGTCAGACATAAAGCAATATGTGATGTTCCTTGCTTCTGACCTAGTTGTCAGACGTAAAGCAAGATGAGATGTGTTCCCTGTTTCTGACCGAGCTGTCAGACGTAAAGAAAGATGATATGTGTTCCTTTCTTCTGACCTAGTTGTTAGACGTAAAGCAAGATGAGATGTTCCTTTCTTCTGACCGAGTTGTCAGACGTAAAGCAAGAAGAGATGTTCCTTGCCTCTGACCGAGTTGTCAAACATAAAGCAAGAAGAGATGTTCCTTGCTTCTGACCAAGTTGTCGGACGTAAAGCAAGAAGAGATGTTCCTTGCTTCTGACCAAGCAGTCATACATAAAGCAAGATGATATGATGAGACTAGTACTGAGCTTCCAACTAGATAGTTGTGATGTAAATTCAGTCTAGTATCCTGCTTCCAACCTGATGGTTGTGACATAAACCAGGATGAGTATCTTTCTTCCATCTTAAGTGCTGTGATGTAAAGCAAGATGATGAGATGAGACAAGTACTGAGCTTCCAACTTGATAGTTGTGATGTAAAGCTAGTCTTGTATTATGATGAACTAGCCTTGTGCTGGGATGATGATGATGTATCAATTTTTATACTAATACATATTGATGGAGATGATGATGGCATTCCTTTGAGAATGATGATGCTACTGATGAAGAAAATTTTTGATGATTTATAGATACGCTAGCCAAGACGATATTGATGATGTTGTCCTCCCACTGNATGCTACTGATGAAGAAAATTTTTGATGATTTATAGATACGCTAGCCAAGACGATATTGATGATGTTGTCCTCCCACTTGATGCTGTTGATGATGTTGTCCCCTCTCTCTCGCATGATGTTGCTGAAGAATACCCTTCTTGTTAAGGGGGAGTGTTGAAATAATGTAACTGGAAAGAGTATTCTTATTATTATTAATATATTATTCATATGATCAATCCCCATTGTGAATTGATCATGTTGATTATTTTAAGAGGACCAAATCCCCTTTTGCGGATTGGTCAAAAGACAATTGTAATAGGAAGAATAAGAAGTTGGCCCTAGCAGTTATGAAAGAGACCCAGAAATATAATAAAGGTGGGTTTACCCACCCAGTTTGAGAAGTCGACCCTTCCAGTGAAGAGACACTTCACAGGTGCTAGACTTGTATAAATAAAGGAGGCTAGTGCCTCACTTGGACATAACTCACTTGCTCATATTTAGAGGCAAGTTCTAATCTATTAGCGGCAAAGGAGAGAGAGTGTGGCTCATATCTAGGAGAGGAATTTTTGTATTAGCATAATAGATCTTTTGGTATTGTATTGGCTATCTATATTAAGGAATTTTTTGTTGCGTTTTCTTCCCCTAGAGGGTTTCCCAGGATAAATGTTGTGTCTCTTGTGATTTTGTATTTCTCAGTGATCTTGGATTATGCTATTGGTATCTAATGAAATGTAAACATCTATAATAATGGCTTAAACATTAACAAAGTTGGCCCTGCCAGTGAAGAGACACTTCACACATGCCAGACTTGTATAAATAAAGGAGGCTAGTGCCTCACTTGTAAATAACTCACTTGCTCTGTTTGAGAGACAAGTTCTGATCTGTTACTGGCAAAGGAGAGAGAGAGTGGCACATATCTAGGAGAGGAAATTTTCTATTAGCATAAGAGATCTCTTGGCATTGTATTGGCTATCTATATTAAGGAAGTTTTTGCTAGGTTTTCTTCCCCTAGAGGGTTTCCCAGGATAAATGTTGTGTCTCTTGTGATTGTGTATTTCTCGGTGATCTTGGATTATGCTATTGTTATCTAATGAAATGCAAACATCTATAATAATGGCTTAAACATTAACATGGTATTAGAGCCAAGATGAAGGAAGCATCTTTCACAAGAGAAAAATGTCACTGTTGTCGTACCTACAAATTAGGGTTTTTCAAAAGTGAATATTTTCAACCCTAAACCAATCTAGAAAGTTGCACCCTCCCCTAAGGATCAATTTGGCATCATCATCACACCTTTTTAGTGGCTGTATCTCCTGAAAAGTGAAACCCTAGTTTCACAAAGTACCAGAAGTACTAGAAAACCAGTACCAGAAGTACCAGAAGTACCAGAGTACCAGAGGTACCGGAAGCACTAGTCCAGAAATCCACATATCAGATTTGAAGGAGAAAAAGTTGGATTTTCTCAGATCCAAACACACCAGGTTGCTCGCCTCAGACAAGCACATCTCATGGTAAGTTCAGTTTTCAATTTTGAGCACTTTCATTTTTTGTTCATTTTCCTAGCTCTAGGTAAAGATGTCTGCAAGCATTAAGCTTGTTGACAAGTTAGAAGGAGTGGAAAAATTTCATGCCTAGAAGTATAGGATTCGCCTCATTCTTGAAGAGAGTGACGTAGCAAGATTTGTCAAAGATGAAGTACCGGAACCCGATGATGTCGTAGAAAAGGCAAAGCATCAAAAGGACACAATAAGGGCCACAAGAATCATTACAGATTCAATCAAAGACCACCTGATTCCTTATGTGTCATCCAAGAAGACTCTGAAATAGATGTTTGATGCCTTGAACAGACTATATGAAGGAAAGAACATAAACCAGAAGATGAATCTTAGAACTCAACTAAAGAATACAAAGATGTAGAAAGGAGAAATGATTCACGAATACTTCTCCAGAATCTCAGAATTCAAAGAACATATAGAAGATATTGGAGATACCATACATGAAGATGAACTCATAATGAAGGCCCAAAATGGTCTCACAAGACCCTGAGATGCTTTCATCCAGACGATATGTGCCAGAAAGGAGAAACTGAAGTTTGACAGTCTATGGGAAGAATGCATCCAAGAAGAAACAAGAGTAGCAAATCGTGAAGCATTACTAGCAAGGGATGATGATCAAGCCCTAGACACCCACACCAAAAGAGGAAGGAAGAAACCCTACTTCCAAAAGGAGACTAATAAAGATCCTCAACAATCAAATAAATTCAATCATAAAGAATCTCATCCAAGGAGATTTCAGAAGAAACTACAACGAAAGGAAAGAGACTACTCATCTGTACAATGCTATCATTGTGACAAGATGGGACACATTGTGAAGTTTTGTCCATTCATATTAGAATAATACAAGAGAAAACAAAAGAGGCTCCATGCCCATGTAGTCGAAGATGAAGAGCCACCCACAAAGATGATAAGAGAGGAGATCAAAGACCATGTGTTAATCTCATCCCTCTTAGGATCTGTAACACCTGGAGAGGACACTTGGCTCATTGATAGTGGTACATCCAAGCACATGACAGGACAAAGAAATATTCTCTCTTGTATCTCAGAGAAGAATTTTTCTCAGAGAGTGACACATGGAGATGATTACCAATATCCCATTAAGGGAGTGGGAGAATCAAACCATAAAATGAATTCAGGGAATTCACTAAAAATGAAGGACATACTATATGTACTAGGATTGAAGAAGAACCTACTCTCCATTTCATCTTTAGAGAAGATAGGCTTCAGAGTTGCCTTTATACATTGAGAATTTCTTACGTGGGCTAAGGGAGAAACCTTAAATGAAGCAATCATCATTGTCAATGAAGAAAATGGCTTGTATAAATTAAAGGGTCGCTCAGAGGCTGCTATGACCCATGCCATTCAAAACTCATGTGAACTTTGGCATAGAAGATTATCCCACATCAACTACAAGGCGCTACCATACATATGCAAAGCGGTCACAGGTTTACCAGAACTCAAAGGTGACCATAAAGCTGTATGCAATGGATGTGCACAAGGAAAGAATATCAAGAACCCTTTTAAGAAGCGGGACAACAAGATAGAAGGAGTCCTAGAACTCATCCATTCATATGTGTGTGGCCCAATGCCATCATCCTCCATTAGCGAGTATGTATACTATGTATCATTCAATGATGATTACTCTTGTAAAACCTGGATATATTTCTTGAAGACTAAAGATGAAGTGTTCAGTAAGTTCAAGGAATTCAAAGCCTTGATAGAGAACCTTTCTGAAATAAATATCAAGACACTCAAGTTAGATAATGGAGGAGAATATACCTCAAAAGAGTTTGTGAACTTCTGTAAAGATGTTGGAATCAAGAGGGCACTCACTACTCCCTATAATCCTGAACAAAACAGTGTAGCTGAATGGAAGAACAGAACCATACTAGAAGCTATGAAGACTATGATTCATGATCAATATCTTCCTATGTGCTTATGGGCAGAAGCATTGTTTATGTGCAAGAAATGATTATCCCATAGTGCACTTGGGCTCAAGACACCAGAAGAGATGTTCACCGGAAAGAAGCCAGAGGTAATCCATCTCAAAATATTTGGTTGTCTAGTGTTTATTCATATACCTAAAGAAAAGAGAAACAAGGTGGACCCTTCCGGAAAGAAGGGAATATTTGTGGGATACTATGAGGTCTCAAAGGCCTTCAGAATCTATATACCAGGTCAACATCACATTGAGATCAGCAAGGATGTGATCTTTGATGAAGATGAAACACTCAAGAAATCTAAACTATTCCAACTTGAAGAGGTATATGAAGAGGAACCCGTAATCCCCAATACTACAATGAGGGAGGTTCCCAGAGCTGCAGAACCAGTGAGGGAAGTTGTAACTTCCCCTGATGAGGAACTTATAGAAGACCATGATATAGTAGAAGTGCAAGAACCTCCTCATATGAAGATCCTCCATAAAAGAAAGCCATCTTGGG
>JASDQU010378136.1:0-11041 GCA_032191745.1 Picea mariana | reverse complement strand
TTGGATGAAGAAGGCTCTATTTGGTTGCATCCACAAACCATATTGGACCAGTGCGAGCATCGTCTCCATCAGTGCACCATCAATGAAGTGTTAGTTCAGTGGAAATATACAACTCCAAAAGATGCTACAAGGGAACCGAGCACCATTCTGCAAGAATTTCCTCATCTCAAGCCTTAAGGACAAGGTTTTTCTTCAAGGGGGAGGGCATGTTAGGGACCTAACCTCCCTAACCCCTCACATAGGTAGAATAATATGTTTTCCATGTAATAAAGGCCGACATTATTTAATAAGGATTATTTAATGAATGCGAGCAAGTCAATGTAAGAAGACCTAATAGAAGCTTCCACTTCTAGAAAAATCTTCCACTAGAATTTTCTTTAGAAGATAGAATTCGTATAAATAAGAGTAGGAGGCATGAGAAATCTTTGTCTTAAGAATTATTGTAATAGAGCACTGCTCTACTGGAGCTTTCCCCCTCTAAGACGCATGTGAACATTGCTTATGTTTCAATAAATGTATCATTTTGATGTGTTATTCTCTATATTATGTTGTTTTGTTGGTAATTCATGTGATATTCTTGTTTATGTTCAATATAACATAACTAGGTGCTTAACATTCCTTGACTTTTTTCTTTCACAATGTGTGGTTATTATGTGGGATACTCGATGACCCTACCTACAACATCATATTTTTCCTTAATCTAGTAAGTAAAATTCTTCTTCAATCATGGTCAACTAGGGAGGTTTGTCATCCAATGTCATTATATCAATGGGGAACTTTGTCTATGCTTATGCTTGAGTAGTTTAGTTATCTACAACTATCAACTTTGGATGTTCTCTCTTTGCGCTGATCTTTGTAGTCTTGTGCACATTTTTGGTTTCTTTGTGGGCCTTGCATTTAGCATAAACTTGTTCCTTAATCTTTATGATCTCCCTAATTTATACCTATTATGCTCGATCAGATAGTAGGAAAACATGATTTATATGCCAATTTGTTTCCCTCCTTGGTTCCTTTAGCCATAATTGAAGTTATCATCCTAGATCAACTTATTGTTGTTGAGCACTAAAATCCTTAGTGAAGGCACTAACATTAGCAAAAATTTACAAGACCCATTTGGGATGAATAGTCTCATTTATACTATTTCATCTCGTAAAAAGGATTTCCTAGACTTCCCCATTAGTAGTATAACATTCATCTGCTTCAAGCTCGATATATAGCTCAATTTCTGAGTGTTCAATAGAGTCATCCAAAAGAATAATGACTAGCTCATATTGATTTTATCAATGTTTTTATAAATCTTCTTCTTTTAATGCATCCCTCACCTAATTGCAACCTTTCAACATATATGACGTCATGAGTTTTCTCAAGGTATTTCTAGCTCGACCCTTTCCTTGGAGAAATTATCACAACTCTATATATATGAGTGTTTTTAGGGCATGGACTTCTTGTTGTTAGTGTAGTGTCGGTTTGTAATGGTGACTTATCATCATAACTCTTGAATGGAAACTATGTCCCTAATAAATTATGGGAAGGATGTCAGTTGTTCAACAAAACCCCATGCCTGAATATGGTCCTACTCAACCATCTCAAACTAGTCACCTACTTGTCCCATGTCCTTTCATTCACGAGCTTCAAATATTTTAGTTGTGTCTTACTACTATTGATGCATTTTGAAACACCAGCATGTGACTTATTCCTCCACAAGTCTATAGTGGTGGTGCATTTTCTTTTCCCATGTCTTAGGATAGAGGTGGGGTAATAGAATAAAATAATTTTGAAATCTCTTAGGTACCCTAAATGGTGGTAGTAATGTCACAACCATCCAAAAAACCATAACTATACATTAAGAAATTATCAGGAGGATTTTGTTTTACCTAGACTAGTTGGTAGTGTAACTCAATTCTTGTGGCCTAGTCGATTGGAATATCTAGTTGCAGTATCTTTGAGAATATGTAGTCACACTCCTTAGGCCACGTAGCAACATCTTCTATTCCAAAAATCCCATCTATCATCTAAACCAATGCTTGACATATCACATCATGCAAATGCTCTATGCCATAAAAATCCTTAATAGTGGTGGTGATTTCCCACTCTTGTATCCAGTGATTTAGGAAGGTAGTGCTTTGAGCTATTAGAGAAAAAATGTTTCCTTCTTCACATACTTCTTTGTCATGTGGTATTTTCAATACTTGGCATATTTTTGAGGTGGTGAAAATAATGGTAATCCTAGTTTGGGCATCTCCAATCACTTTTTGCAAGAGCATAAACATGAGCCACCTCATGGATCAAGTCTCAAAATATTACAACTTTGAGGATGCAAGTAGATTGATATATAGTGGACAAGATTGGTTTATCTAATTTTCCATGCTTCTTCATATTGATTATCACCCTATACCATTTCTTGAATCTAACTTAGGTCGATTTATTGTTTTGTTGGATCTATATTGGCCCTGTGATTACACCAACTGTTTTCCATCGATCAACAACATATCCTTGGAAAATTGTTTCTTCCAAGATTGGCATTTGGTAACAATATGATGTTTTGGTATATTATACCACCATGGGTAACCTTCCATGCACAATGGACATGGATATTTCCAGACTCTTTCCATGGGTGGAGTTTGATAACACTTGAGATTTCTTTCAATACATCGGTGCATTACACATTAGGGGTAAGATTTAACCAAAAATGCAAGGGTTCTTATAACTACAAACTCATTGTATAGATATTTATGTTGACATACCTTCCCATCATATCACCTTCCGTCAAGAATCATAGGTTCATGTGCATTCCCTTGAGGTCTTCTTCCATGCCTTTTCTAAGGGTGGTTGCATATGCTCCTAGACACATATGATCACTTTGTTTCAGAGTCCTATTAATTGGAAGTTTACCATGTTTACAATCAATTCCCTAACACTCCAGTGAATCCTTTTGCCTATACATTATGAGGACTAAGAGACACACAAAATCTTATTCTTCTACATGTATTTGGATGGGTAGGTCCCTATCCAACCCCTATTGGTTTGCTTCTACTACAAACATTCAACAATCATGCATTCCAAGTTACAAAATCAACGTAACTATGCATATACCTTTATTGTTAACTCCTTTGTCGAGAGTAGGGATCTATCCTAGAGGTGACGTTGGGATCATACCCATCCCCTCCCTAGGTCATTGGAGTACCTTCTAGTTCATAAATATTCAATGGAAGAATCATTTTATTTGGGAGGCGTTCACCTTGCTATTATAGGGAAATCCTTCCAAGGTTTCAAATTTAGTAGACCCACTATCACACAACTTAGAGAGCTTGTATTGGTCCCAACCAATCCTAATTTAGTTTCTCCACCTTTTCCTTGTTTTGACTACTATATAGGAGTATGATTTGTCCTTATTCAAAGTCATGAGGCTTCAAATTACCATCATGGTACCTCTTCAAGATTTTCTTGTCCATTTGTTGCTAAAATGTAGTTGAAAGGTAGTGTTCATCCAATTATTCCAGTTTCTCTAGTTGTCATTTGAACCACTATTTTTGGTGATAGTGTCTATTGCTACCCAAAATTCTACTAGCATGATGGCTTCCTTTCATAATGAAAATTGAAATGGTGTTTTTCCTAATCATTTCTTCCATGTCGTCCAATATGACCAAAGTGTAGCATACATTCTATTGCCCCAACTTGATCTCTTCATGTCATAAATTTTCACAATAATGGAAACCAAGACTTTGTTTTTGCTTTTATCTTATCAATTGGTCCTAGGGTAGTAAGGACTACTCTTTTGATGTGTGATATGGAAAATTTTCATCAAACCAACAACAAATTTCCCTGTGAAATGGGTGCCTTGGTCAGAAGTGATCTAGATTGGACATATGAACCTACATATCACATCCTTGAAAAATAAAATTTGTTGTTTCTTTGGATGAGGCCCCACTTAGTGAATATGGTCATTACCACGATGATATATTGAAATTTTGTTTCATTTTATGGTGCAAATGTTTGGATAAAATATATCCCCCAAAGCTCAAAAGAATGTAATGGAAATATTGGGTGGAGCTCATTATAATCCCAAATTTGTGGTTTCATGCCTACCTTCTAGAAGTATGCAAAACTATTAACCCATTTGAAAGAATCTTTGAATAGTGTCAACCACCAAAGGCCTGAACATAATATCTTATGTGTTGTTCTAGTGGGGGGGTCGAATGTCGTCTAGCATTGAGTGGATAGAATTCTAATATTAAATGTTCCATATTATATTGTGGTACATAGAAATGGAGTATACCATCCATTCCAATTTGGTATAATATTCATGTGACCAATTTGAACATTAGTCCCTTTGCAATAGGCTTCACCATTAGGATTTTGTCATATGTGATGCCTTTCCATGCTAAAGGAAACTAAGTACATCATCTTGATACACCGGGGTAATATGAACCTTTAAAACATTAGCATTGGGGAAATTACCCTCCCCAACCTTCTCTTCTTTACCACTATTAATTCATGATAAGTGATTTGATCCAACATGGGCCTTACAAGGTTCTACAAACATGCCAAAGTTATACTCTTGGAAAAGTATCAGCCATTTGTTGATTCTCCTCGAGAATATTATCTTGTTGAA
The DNA here is from genome assembly GCA_032191745.1 of Picea mariana. Classification (NCBI taxonomy): domain Eukaryota; kingdom Viridiplantae; phylum Streptophyta; class Pinopsida; order Pinales; family Pinaceae; genus Picea; species Picea mariana. The sequence continues at coordinate 6,429 of JASDQU010378136.1, read as the reverse complement.
AATGACGACGCATTACGTGAGAGTATTATGTGATCCTAGGATAGATAAGGAAGCGTGATATAGACAGATATTTGGATAAGGAAGCAAATGTATTCTCGGATAATAAAGTAGTTTCAAGGTTTCATGATCTGTGGCACACCCGACCCCCTAATTCGAACTGAGGCTGGTGGGATGTTATTTTTTCTTACTTTCTCTCTCTAGGCATGTTATTAGACTCATCAATCGTTTAATTGACTTATCCTATCACATTATGATCTATAAAGACTCTTATTTATTCTCTCAAAGATCACCCCACCTAGTTACTGAATTTTCCAGGTGTGTATACACACTCCATCAGATGGTCGGGTTTGTCTTTCTCCCTCGGAGGAACGATATGGACCTATTTGAACCTATTCAATCAAAGTATCCCAACCATCCAAGCTGATCTCTCCTCTGAGAAAATTATCCCCATGGGTCATTTCTTGGAATCTAACAGTGCTCAGACTTGGAATTCTAACGACTACGATCGCATCGGAGCCTCTACCTTCCCGAAGGTTACTCCTCACCTGAGTACCCATTCCACTTACCAATAGATGGGACCCGCAAAACTTACGGCTGAGATTAAATCTCACCCTCATACCAATCAATGCTCCTTTTTTTTTGTAACTCCTCTCTTTGGATCACCTCCACTTCAAGTTTCCATCCACCCTAAAGATCTCACTCCGACCATGCACCTCCTCGATGGACTAAACGATCACCTCTCATATAATCCAACGGTCTCTGTGGCTTTCAAGGTTGAAATGATGGTCAGTTAGGATTTTTAGAACCCTCCTCCTCATTCTGGTTCTCTCCTTATCCAACATATGTGATTTCACACGCACCGTTTGAGAGATATACAGTTGTCTAACTTCCATTTTCGGGAGTCTACCCTGATCCACTTCACATTACCTACAACAACCTTACTCCGTTGTACTAACATATGAATCCAATTATCCATATTTCACAGCTGGTCATCCTCTGATAGATCCACGGTCTCAGTTGACTCAGGGCTTTCCTCTACAGGGTTTAAATACAACCTCATATAGCCACTCTAAAAGTGGCATCGTCTGATCGTCGGTCCAGATCTACCCAACATGCCAAATACATGGTTGTAATTCATTATGATCATGCACGGTTTTTTTTCCTCAAGGGAAAAAAATCAACTCAAGGGCTTAGTCAATTTTGGGATTCTACGAAACTTAATATATCTTTTGAGAGTTCGACGTCTACTCTCAGGATTTCCAAGGCCCATTTAACTTAGTCGAAAGGAAGTTCTTGCATATCTTGCAAGCTATCCACCTAATCATCACAACTACCTCATGCCTTAAGCTCTCCATTCCTCATAGGAAATCTCTCTAGCCAACAGAACTATCACATCACTGATTAAATGATGTTTTTTTCTATGTCCTGCACACTTTCCTCTAAATCTACATAGTTTCTAAGAACACGAGTTGTCTATACTAGCTCAAAGTCACAGTGGACGGGTTAAACATTAATGATAAAAACATATCCCAGTAATTCAGAAGTTCCATTAATTGATTACAAGCATTTATGTTTCCCATTAGCTCAGACAATCTATAAATTCATCATTCACACACAATTTAAACAAATCAAGTTATGCACTTATCTGATCAAGGAAATGTCTACGCCAACTAACTGAGAGAGGATATATTTCCTCCCAACATTAGGCTATACTGTAGATTTCTTTCCTACAGTACGCCACCTCCATTCCAAGCCATGATACCACAAGGGGATGAATCAGTTGGATTCCAAACTTGAGATGATCCAAGAAGGTTACTGCCCTTCCTCTAACAACAGTTGAATTTTCCCCCTTCCCACTGAGCTCAGGAACTCTACATGTTTATTAGGTGGTTTCTCAATTGGATTTCCTCTGCATAAGGGAGTCCCTTCTCTGCTAAACAATACCTCGATGACCTCCCCTTACCGGTGTCAATTTATATCCAGTAAGCACCAAGTTGTAGCCCATTATTGCTCCAATTTGGATTTGGGTCTTCTCTCCTTCAGGGTGATCAATCTCAAATTGGATAAACTTCCTATTTTATTTAAGGAAATCTCCCACTTTCTTTTCTTCCTCAATCTATGCTCATGAAATCATCTAATTTCAACCTCTTTTCTTTGTTGGTCTATGCGTGCGTGAAAACTCCTCCTTTTGTCTTCTTCTTCTGGTTGGATTATTTCAGTCTGGTGGTGTTTTTCCACCTTTTGTCTCTTCCTCCCCAATCCCCTTGGGACTCTTGTAACTTCTATTAGACATCGCATGCAGTCCACAGTCCCTATCATGAAAGGGAAAGTCTGTGGTGTCCCACTGTCATATTATTCAATTGGCCCCATGCTTTTTGAAAAGACCAATCCGTCAATCAACCATTAATGGCCTCAACCACTTTCTGACCTTCCATAACTAGTCACATGGCTCCATTCAGATCAGATACACTGGAAGGTGTGCATTTATTCTTAGCAAGCATAATCAAGCTTGTTAAACAAGATTCATGTTTTCTTCATAAAAACAATTCAGCTCCACCTTACCCAACCACTTAATCAGTCTTTGCTTCATCAATCCCCACTTGTGTATCATGGCCAATACGTTTACGGGTTGTTCCCTCTCAGTCAATGGTTTTGGTGCTTTCATTAAATCAAAACATAATTACATGCTTCATAAATATAATTACATGAAGTCTTAGCATAATTACAGTCTTGGGGAAAACAAGGTGTTACATGATCAACATAAAAAATGAATTGATTGGAAAAAAAGTAGTGTGTATTATTTTGCAAAGCATAAACCATACCTAAAGATTCACACTCAGTTGTGTTGTAATTGTGTTATGCTAGCGATAATTTTCTATCGGTGAATTACATCAAGGGATCCATCCCTTTATCTCCTAGATGTTTCAGGACAACCTTGATTTCTATACTTAATGCATTCATTTGAACATATATTGGTTTGGTCTAGTGTGAAAATAACTAAGGCTCTTTCCGAATTTTCTAACAAAGGAGTAGTAACACTCCCAGCGTCAAAGTGATTTTCTACCTCTTCACGGTAGATGTCTTATGTTGAATTAAGAGGTAAGGGTTCGTACCCTTCTTCTGTAGGAAACCCTTGCATCCTACATGATCTACGAAGACCTTTATCGTCTACATGCTTAAACTTGAAAAATTATTAAAACAACAACACACGTTAAAAAATATAGAAGAACCAACAAACAAACAAACCTTCTCTCAATGACCGTAATAGTTGGTGATGAAATCCAACATCGCGTGATCAAATTGAGAAGGGGCTAGGATATGATCGGGTGGAATAGTTACGATGGCGACTTGCTTAACGGACTTACGCCTTGGTGCAATCTTCCACACAGTAATCGTGGATTTACACTCCAAGGAGCCCGAGTGAGTCTGACCACCATTTGTTCCAGGTACAATGAATACTTCCCTTCACCGTCACCTTGTGTAAAGACCCTAAATATTATGGCTACTAAGGACACTAACTCGCAGTCAACCCTTGGGCGGGAATAGTCGACAGTCCAGTCCGAACGTATAGGCAAGATAAAAAAGTCTGAAATCCTTCAAGAGAACTGAGGACAAGTGGACCGGTAGAACTCCATAGGACCCCAAACGGATTTGGAATTCATGAAGCACCGAGACAAAATGAAGACAGTTGGATCTCAAGAAGAACCCCGAATATACGATCTTACTACAACGAACGATTAAACTGCAGAGGGATAATCTTCGTGGCTCTCCTGAACATGACCTCATGCGTAACCCTTGTGTGAGAGGGGGATTCCAGATATGCTTATATGAAAAATGGATTTGCTCTCCCTATCGCAAGATGATAATTTTGTTTTGAATTCTTTGGAGAGTTGTACTCATAGCCTAATCCAAAGCGCTAATCCTAGTCTAATGTTGGTGGAAGAATCTAAAAAGAAAAAGTTTCTACATCAAATTTTAATTAGCGTTAATTTTTGTGGTTGTTCTTTACTCAGAGGTGAATGAGAGTAAAACTGATGATATTATGAATCGATTCCCAAAGAAGCATAAGAAAAATGATAAACAAACGTTTCTTTCAATGAACTTATATTTATGGGAAGGAGAAGAATTTTCTTTCTTTCACTATCAAACACAAAAATGCAGAAAATTTCATGCAATTGCTTTGAACAAGAATCCAATTTAATGCTAAACTATTCAGAAATTGATTCTAATATCCAAAATCCAATCATGAAAAGATATCTCTTTGTTTTAAATATGAACCTTAATTGATTTGATTCGAAACTTCTTATGCCAACCAGATTTCACTATTTGCAGTTTTAGACAATTGGAAGCAAGTATCATATAAACAAAAAGAACACTCTCACGGCAATCAAACAAGAAGAAAAACAAATCTAAACCTTTCAAAAAGACAACCAAAAATTCAAACAAGAAAATTGCTTGGAAAGATACAAATCAAAGACCAAATGGAATAATGCAAAGATCTTTGGACTTCCTTGTGACAACTTTCAAACAATCAAATGAATGAGAAAGTATCAAAAACGAACTCAAAATCTCAAAGAGGAAGAATGACTTCAAAACAAGGAAATGTCTTAAAAATCCAAACAAAGAACCAAAAAATCTTAGAAAGAAACAGGTTGCAAGTTTTATAGAAGACGCAAACTGATAGAAAAAGTCTTGAGCAGGAGAAAAACCAAAAAAAATCACACCCAACACAGATATCCAACAATTTTCCAATAGAAGGAAAAATCGGCGCTCTAGTTATATAGGCACCAGAGCGCTACAATGCTCCCTAAAGTACTGCAGGGGAGCGTCGATACTAAAATCAATGCTCTGGTTGTAAAGGAAGAGGGGGGTTGTTTTCTGAGAATGAAAAAGTATCCACCCAGAAAATAAAAACTTGGGAAGGCTTGATCATCAGCCTATGTAAGATGGCTTCAGGAATGACAACACATGTATAAAAGAGGAAAAATACAGTGAGTAGGATCTAAAGATGAGAAAATGCTAAGACAAGACCAAGGAAAGAAACCAAAACTGAAAGCTTCAATCCCCAATGGAGTTGCCAATTTCTATTGTAGGAAAATTCCCTCGCAGACAGGTGAATGTCCTCTTGGATCTTAGACCCCTATGACCAAGACAGAAAAATGCTAACATTGAACACTAACATTCCTTTAAATGTAGCTAAACTACTCAAAGGAACAGAGGAAGAAAGCATGCGTATCTTTTTCTGAATTTTGTCCTTGCTCAATCGAGGTTGAACTTGATCTTCAATCCTTTTAATGAGTCCTACAACTCAATAGACAACAAAGACAATGCATGCTTCCTATTCTACCAAGATTAGTTTAAACTAGATTTATCAAGAAGAGACAAGCCCATGCAAATATACACAAACTTGAAGGAAACATGCCAAGCATATATATTAATGAGAATATAACAAGGTGCGTGCAATCTGTAGATGCAGATGTAGCAACCTCACCAAGTCCTCCTTGTCCAACCCCTTGCTCAAAATATCCACGATCAGAATGACAATACTTTTTAGTGATATTCTCCCCCCTTTCACCATGATAATGCCTCTTTATATAGGATTTGAGAGGCTCAACCACCTTAGCTATTATTGGGATAAGTTGAGGATATGACTCCATTAGTTGTGGGATTTCCCTTAGATCCATCCTTTAACATGGATTCAAGCCAAACTGACTCGGATACTTCTTAGTTGTCCTTGGAGATAAGGGGCATTCTTCCCCAAGACTCTCTCAATAGATCGACGGTCCCTCAAAGTTGGCAATAGAGTGCTATAGTGCTCCTTGCTAAGAGGACAAGGAGCGCTAGCACTCCTTGCAAGTGGGAATGGGAGCGCTAATCTCCAAAAATCCGTTTAAGATGATTATTCTTCAAGGTAAAAGCTTGTAAAATTTTCCAAATGAAATGTTTTCCTCTTCTAGAAATTCTTAGAGGATGTCCCAAGTGTTCTTATGATGTCGTCTGCAGTGTGACACATGCGGGACGATCATATGACTTTGCGACACTTGTGACACTTGCGACAAAAGTGTGACACTTGAGAAACTTGCGACAATGACAATGAGACATTATTGAAGTGAGGAATTTTGACGTGTAACAGTATGGTCTAAAGACTCCAAGATAGAAAACATTTGATTTATTGAAACCCATAAAGGAAGGTTATATAAACTCCTAGGTTAGAATACTCAAGCACTAGTACATGACAAAATCAACCCTAATGAGTTATGGCATAGAAGGTATGCTCACCTTCACTATCAAGCCTTCCCATCCCTGAAACAAATGGTTGTAGGCATACCAGAATTACAGTCAGTACATGAAGGTGTGTGCAGAGGATGTGCACTTGGGAAGAACATTAAGAAACCTTTCCCAAGCAGTGAGAATAGATCCAAAGGGATC
>JASDQU010378135.1:0-11299 GCA_032191745.1 Picea mariana | reverse complement strand
GTTTATCTCTAAAGGAACATTTCCTACTTTAAGTTGGGCTTCTATTCAATGAATATTAACAATAACTCCATTAACATGTTTTGAGGAGCTTCTCCATTTTATGTGAGCTAATCAATTGAATGGGTAGAGCCTTTAGGCCATTAATTCCCCATGGTTCATGGACATTGTACCCAATGATTTAAGCCATTGAAGCCCCAAAACCACCCTTTCAATAACAATGGTGTAAATGGAAATTGATAATTTGTAATCTACTTAGTTTAATGTTGTGGCATTTTCCTCCATTTACAATTACCACTTGAAAGTTTATAAATGGGTGTGTAACACAATTCAATTTGTATACCATATTTTTGTTAATGAAAGTGTGGGTACTACCTAAGTCGATAAGGACTATGACATTTTGTTTGTTGATGTATCCTACAATTTTAATGATTTTAGGTGTGTCGATATCTTCCAAGGAATTCATCAATATGGTGTAAAATTTTGCTTCATTATTTAATGAGCACTCAAACTATTCTCACATATCCTATTGAGGTTCCTCGTCATCCTTGTCATTATTCTTGAGTTGAATAGTATTTATTTGGAACATTTTTTTCCACCAATACCATTTTTTATTACACACAAAGCAAAATCACTTAGCTCGTATCTCTTCCATTGCCTTTATCATGATTATGGTGTGCTTATGCATTTTTGTGTTATTTAGAACATATCTATCATTACTCCAGGACATGGATCCTATGAGAGAATTATGTTTATATACATTATTAGATTCAATATAACAAGCTAACTTGATGGATTTGACCATAATAGTTGGGACCTATATTCTAATTTAAATGTTGGGTTACATCATTTAAGCCATGAAAGTAAGGCCTTGTTAGCATCTAGATATGAACCTTTTCTTTTTAGGCACTAACTATTGAAAAAGTTGTAGATCCAAAGGTGTTTCTTCTATAACATTGCATGAGAATGACGAGGTCCATTAAACCTTGATTTTTTCTAGGTTTATGTTCATTAAAAGTTTAATCTCTCTATTGTTCCTTACTTCTAAATTAAATGGATATTTGTTGGACGATAAAGGAATCATCACATAATCTTTTTGTTGAGAGTGAATTGATAGTATGGGTATGCACTCTTAAAGTATTCATGCTCCTGTCAAACCCATCTATCATCCATGAGAATGATATTGAATATGGATGACCTAACATATTGTCATCAATAATCCTAGCAAGTGTCCGAGCTAGCTAATTGTATGAGGTTTGTGCCTATTGGATGGATGTCATTTGGTCATGTACGAGCTAGCTACTTGTATGAGGTCTGTACCTATTGGTTGGCAGGAAGTCAGATGCATATGAGTTACAATTCTAAGTCCCTTTTATATTACTAAGGCCTATTGTCATTCATGAATCCTAGCGTTCCAGCTACGAACCTACCATTGAAGGGAAAAATAACTTATTAAAATTCATATCTTATTTCTTCCTTTCATGTCATGAGTTTCTTATTGACTTGTTGGCTAAACAAACCAACAAAAATGTTTTGAAGATCAAAAGGGTCACAACTTGGAGCCTAAAAGGATCATCCAACAATCTCTTTCCATATGCTAAATCCTCAGTGCCAATCATATCAGATAAATATTTTTAGCCCTACAAACCCATAATGGATTTCACCCTTTGTAATATCCTAACTTCAAAAATCTTCCCACAAGCCCAACACCTTAAGATAAATTGTATTTCGTATATTTATTAGGTTCATATATATTAGAAGATTTATCTCTTTATGTTTCCCCCAAATTCCTTAATCATACCACATACCTAGCACTTAGTTCTTCATTAGATTTTATATTATTTTTAGGTTCATTAAGTTAGGAGGATTTGATTCTCTATGCACCCTAATACACAATCCACTTATATACTTGACTCATGACATTATATTTATTCCATATACTTTTGGTTCCATCAAGATAAATGAGGAAATTAAGCATTGCAACTCCCCATGCTCTCATTCCCCAAATTGTCAAGAGTCCTTACACATGGTTGAAGGGAATAAATTGTGGTTGTGTAAAGGGGAGCATGTAAATGTTCCACATTGTAGGGAATTTTAGTTTCAACAAGAATCAAATCCTTCTATGGGTACCTAGTACACAAGACAAATGGAGAATAAATGGAGGCTCTTTTATTGATTTGGTTTACTGATCATGATGCATTTGAATTGAGATCTTTGGAGGGTGTATTCATTGTCTTTCCAGGACCTTGTTTGGTGGACATATTTGGAAGAGCAAGCCTAGCTTGGTATTCCTTGGGGATTGAAGCCCACAGGTTGGATACCAGGGCCCACACACTGGATGATGATGACATGTCTTTGGAGGCCTAAGAGACACCTTGGAGGATCTCACCTATCAACTACAATCCAAACAACTTGCCTTTGGCGGCCAAAACGTCACCCTAGGGCTAGGTTTTGGTAGTGATTGAATACACTTGGCCTTTGGAGGCCTAGAACACTCATATCCAACTCAACGAATTGACCTCTTGGAGGGATATTTATGGCAATAAAAATATAGAGTAGAGGATTTAACTTGTTCAAGATTTCTCCCTTCATTTTATGCACCTTGATATAGAGTGGAGGAGTTAACTTGTTCCATTCACAAGATTTATTTTAGTCTAAGCACCTATTGACCTGGAGGGGTGCACTTCTTAATCGTGGGATCTTCAAGTTGATCACCCCAAATTCATTCCACTATCAGGAGGGAAGAGGGGTGTTCCACAACAACCCTAGTTCAATCGAGATGACATTGCACATTAACAATAAATTTGGTTTTCTAAGGAATTTTTTGTCGTTGTGTCTATCAACTATAAGATTTTTCTATCCAATAGATAACCCATTGTCATAGTACACCATGCTCAATAAAAGACTCACAATATTTTTAGCTCATCCACTCTTTTGATTGTTTACTATATTCACAAGATTTGACTTGCAAGTTTTGTTGAGATTATGTAAGCAATTTTCCTTTTGAACTTATGAGCATAAAACCCCAAGTCTAAGAATGGATCAGCAAATATGTTAGCCTCTAAAAATATTCCCATGTCCAAAAAGCATTCACAGACTTCTTCAAAGATAACTATGCTTTTTACCATGCATTTTAGAAGTGTTATTTATTGATAATCATGTATTGTTTTCCATTGAGAAAGAATGTACTGCACATTCATCCATGTTGCATGGGGTAGATCATGTAGAGACCTTCCAATTACCATAAGAACAAGTAGTAACCCTGTGCGTTCTAGTATTTCCTATAATGGAATTGTTTCTAATTTGTAGCATTTTATTTAATGAAGGGACAAGTAACTCTTTGACTATGTTTTAATTTGATTTTTTTGTAATGGATTTATGCTTAAATGCACAAAAGCATAAAATGGACATAACATTTGGCTCTCTCAAAAATGATAAGCCAAACTAGCTCTTTGTTGTAGTTGTGTATGTGCATCTTCATTGTCTTGAAAATTAGGTCTATGTCATCCAATCTTGTCCCACAATGTCTCCAAAAGTCCCTTGAGCAAGGAGAACATGTTATTAACCTATTTCTACTGGTGATAAAGTTCGAAAATAATTGAATATCTAATTAACTTAATTTGTAGATTGTCTTTTTTTTTGTTGAGTTTCAACAAGTAATGAAAATTGTTAAAAATAATGATAGTATTCATGTCCAAAAATATATTATGGATCTACAACATCGAAGAATTAAATCGTAAGTGCCATATACCTTTGAATTAAGTCGTAAGTGTCATATGCCTTCTCACACTTTCCTAGGTTTATTGGATTCTCAATGTCATGCTTCCCTAAGTCTATCTCGCTTCAAGGTTCCTTCACTTTGCATTGTTTATAGTACGTTGTAACATGTGTTTTAGGAAAGACAAGCATTGATGACCTTACAGTGACACATTGTATCCATCCATATTTGAAAGGAACATGACTCGAGAGACTTCTAATTTTGCTTCAACTTAAAAAATCAACCATTCACATGTCATTGTGTGTCACTAGATAGAAGTATTGTGCTACTTCATCAAGATTTCTTGAACTTGTTGCATATATGAAGATGGTTTTAATAAATTTTAATGGTTTTAACTTTAGATATAGGTGCATTATACTTTTTTTATTTATTCCCTTGTCTTATTACTACATGAACATTACCTAGATTTTGAACCTTTTGGACATTTTTGCAACTCTCGCTCCAATACTAGCGCAATCAAATTGGTTGATTGTAACATATATGGGTTCTACCTATGTGCCCATGTCTCAATAGCTTGATAAGAAAACATATATTAGCCCCATGAATTCTCTCCTAACCTTGGAATTATACAAATAAGGGTTATCTGTGATCAATAATTTTTCCTTTTCTTTGTAGGCTGACTGATCGACATAGCCTCAAACTAGCTATATTCAAGCTGCATGACCAAATTTGCCATGGTTCTTCGAATGGATGGAGAGAACGTTGGTAGGTGTGAGAATTTGGAGTTGATATGCTTCCACACCCACCTCAAAATCGACATGGAAAATTTGAATGGATGGCGAGAATGTTGTAGGTGTGAGAATTTGGAGTTGAGATGCTCCCACACCCAATTCAAAATCGACATGGAAAATTGGGCGTTGTATATTTGTTCTATGAAATGGTTTTTTGGACGGAATCCGACGACATAAATCTTCACGAAATCAATATTTTTTGTTGTTTAAAGTCCATTTTTGAATACAGAAAAGCATAAACTTAATGATGCTCTCATTGATAATCAGTGATAGTTAAATACACAAAACTTTCTAATAATCTTGAGATTGCCTATTTAATGTTGGAAAATGAGATAGAAAATTCCCTCATATAGGACCATGTTTCAAAATCATAACTGAGATTTCCTTATCCACACAAAAGATTGTGATAGGAGGTTTCTTAGAAAGCAGGGGAAAACTATCATTTTTTTTTGTTTTTAAACCTACAAAAGGTGTGGCAATATCAACGATGTTCGTCGCAAGTATGGCATCTACGCCACGCTTTTTCGTCACTACTTGCCACATTTTTTTGTCGCAAGTATGGCATTTGCATCGTAAGCCAGTGGCGGGGTTTTTACTCTGACACACTTTTTTCGTCGCTATTGTCATGCTTTTTCATCGCTATTGCCATGATTTTTCGTCAGAAAAAAGTATGCCTCTTTTTAAGATGGTGACACATGGTGGTATGATTTCATCTTTTTTTCCACGAAAAATGAATGTGTGGATATAGAGATGAAAAAAGTTTCATGAAAAAATTGTTTTCCTTCGTGGAAAGTGCGAAAGATATGTGTGGAAATACCAATGAAAAATTGTGGCAAATTTGGTCATATGTAGTAGTGAGTAATTCACATGTTGGGGACAAAGGCTAGGTTGGTATGGATCATTTCTTGCGAGATACCAAGCCATGGAGGGGATATTTTTAGATGTATTTCAGTAAAGTGAATTAGGGGATGATGTTGATGTCGTAGATACCTTATTTGAAAGCTTGAAATATACTTCCACCACCCCTCTCTTTGGTTGAGTAGTACAAGGCTCAAGGTCTACCCAATTAGGGACAACAATGTTACTGTATAAATTGAAAGTAATGTATGGTATGTTAGACATGTGTTTCTCGACACTTTTGAGACAAATAACCATTAAGTCCCCTAATGTTTTAAGGAATATTGTCACACAATGAAGGAAGAAAAGGGTTGATTTTATTCATTCCTTTTTTTTTACAAGAACTAGGAAATATATATTAAAAAGTGCGGATAAATCCACTGTATTACAAAAAAAGGGCCATTAGAGGCCTTCGAGAAGTAAAGACTTTGAATCTTGGAAATACTAAAACAAAATTGGTTTTCATAGAGTTTCCACATTCCCTAGATATACTGCATTGATTGTATTTCACAGTATAAAATCTATAAAATACCCCATTGATATATATTGAAAAGAAAAACATGACATCTAAATTTTAAAAGAAATCAACTACCCGGTTCCATTTTGATATTTGAATGACCCTGTTTCTCCCAAATTGAGTTTGGATGGGACTCATCGAGGTCCAGAATTTGATTTATTGTGACTGAGTTTACATTTTGGGACGCTCCTTGGGTTCTTTCCAGTGAGCTTGGCTACTGAAAAGTTCGTTCAAGCTGATCAAAATGGTGCTGCATTATCTCCATATTGCTACCATACTCTTCAATCTGACTCCTCTGGGCATAAATTTCATCTTGAAGCATTTCAATCAAGTGTTTGTGTTGAGAGAGGGTTTCAATTTCAAATGTTAGAGTGGATATGAGCGCTCCCATATAAATTCACATCCTTTGGCAACCCACACATACCTCCTCGGATTCCAGCTAAATAGAGACAGCAAGAAGGCCCTTGAAACCCTACATATGAATTACTGCCGATGCGCTTGGATTCCTTTGAGAACTGTCCAAAATGGTAAGGGGGCCACAAAGCTACAACGAAATGGGATTTATATGTAATGGAAAAAGGAAAGGCAGATCCAAAATTAACAGAGACCACTGGGTTAAGGTCTATGCGGAGTAGAGACAAAGAGGAGGGCGAGGTGGCGGGTGATTCAAGGAATAACAGAGGGGGGGATCCCATAAAATTTGGAAGGATGTAATATCCCGCTCTTGCGCGCACTGAGAGAACTTATTCTTTGAGGACACTTTCTTGCAAGTGATCCATATTATTATACTATTGGTCATTTGATTATGATTATGAGATTTTTTTTTTTTTGACAGAAACGTTTAGAGAGATTTATATTAAAGGGTGGACAAGCCACTTGTTCGAATATAAAATGGTAGAGCTTCACTGAGAAGATGCCTTAAGGGAGGAGAACTGTACTACTGAAATTACTAAGATTGGGCCTTCACCCCTAGAAGCGATTCTATTCACCTACTATTACAGATTTATTTAGAGCCTTGACTTCTATACAAAATGTCAAGTTGCTTGAGAAAAGAAGAGAACGCCTCAGACCGGGAGGCTAATTATTCTTTGGAGTCCTTCCTCCATTCGCTATTCAGCTGGGACATTTTGGATTCTAGTTGACCAATCCTTTCCTCAAATTCATCCTTTGGGTTCTTCAGTTCTTGGTGCAATTTGCTGAGCTCCTCCGTGAAGCCGAATTTTGCAGTGGAGATGTCCTACTCCAATTGCTCCAGTCTCCTGCCTACCTCCGAGTCTAGGTTCTCTAGGAAATCGAGTTGATATTGTAGCATCTGTTTCAAGTTCTCCAACACCGTATCCATGAGATTTAGTCGCTCCTCCGTGGTGAGCTTGCTACTGGAACTTGCTGCCATCTCTCTTCCCCTACTTCGCTCGCACTGGTTCCTCACAATCGGATTCTTTGCACAACTATGCTTAGAACTGCTCCTGGCCTGAGGATGCGTCTCTGATTTAAACACGCCCTCCCGACCTTCATCATTTCACCCTTCTTTGATTCCCCTGAGAGGTATGGTTGGGTTGTCCTGCTGTCTCCTTTTTTCCTGAGATCCGATCTTTCTCGGGCCATCCTTTGCCCAGTTCATCCTATCACGCGACCCTCGACTGGTTGAGACTGGGTGCTGTCTCTGTCGTCCTGTCCTCCTCTTTGCCACTTGCATGAGATGCATGCTTGTTAAGTTGAGGAGTCAAGGAATTGCCACCATGGATAGCAGACCGTTTAAGTTCAAACTGTCTGGTGCCAAAATGGCGCCTCTATTTGCCTCTGCGTCCGCGCCCTCATTCAAATCTCGCAGAATATGGAATAACTTATATGAGTCAAGACTTCTAAGGAGGAGGCGGATTCTGTCCAGCAGGTTGTTAAGTTGTGCACTTTGATTTTTGGAAGAGATATTACTGGCACTAATTATCATTCGGGAGTCTCCTATGATAATTAAGTTTCGAATCCCGTGCTTGCTGACTTGACATAGTCCTTTCCACAAAGCCATTGCTTCTGCGTAGTTGTTGGTGGCAATGCCTAAACCCAGGGTGTATTGCACCAAAGTTTCTGCATTGGGGATTTCGATCATCCCTCCTCCACCTACTTGGCCCGGGTTCCCCTTTGAGGCCCCGTCGAAGGACAGGATATAGGCCTTCCTTTCATTCTTCCAATTGATGAATTCCTTCTTCCCTGTCCTTTTTTCCCAATCCTCTTCGCGTGTGGTGTTGTCTATACCCCCATTTTGCTTTTGAATTTTAAACTGGGCTAGCCATAGCTCTTCCTTTTCTTCCATTTTCCTACTGCTATGTGGCTGACAAAGGTAATTGGCCCATTTGCTAATGAGTGCTTGGACATTGGCGCCCACTAGGGGTGCACTCCTTTTCTTATCCCTGAAAACTTTGTTATTTCTTTCCAAACAAAGCCCCCACAGGATGAACCTTGGGATTGCACTCCAAAGCCCCGAGGCATAGATTTGTTTCTAAATTTGGAAAGGATAAAGGGAGTCCCAATTTTGGAGGAGGGTCTTGATGTCTTGAGGGCGGGGGAAATTGGTTTGCAGCCCAATTGCCAGCCTCCATACTTCTTTTGAATAATTACAGTTGAGGAAGAGGTGATCTAAAGTTTCCTTAGCCTGATGACACAGAGGACATCTGAAGGGGCCCTCCCAACCTTTCCTTTGGAGTTTCTCCCCTGTTTGGATGTTGTTATGGCCTAGAGTCCAGAGAAATAGATCAATTTTGGGAATGGATTTAGTTCTCCAAATGGACTTCCAGAGGTTCGGGTTGGGTGGGGCGTTGGGGATGTTTAGAAAGGTTTTATAGCCCATGGAGGTAGAATAAGATTGAGATGTCTTCCCCCAGCCTCTCTCGTCCTTCCCTTTTTTTTTAGGGGGGCTTTCCCCTGAAGACAGAGCTTAAGAGTGTACCAGTCATCTTCTAAGTCTGGGGGTAAGTTGCCCACTTCCCATCTTTGCCACGACTTGCATCTGTCCTTTGCCCATGTTGAGATGTCGAAGAGCATCTTTAAATTTTTCTCGTCCATCCAATCTTTTAATCGCTGCAGGTCCTATCTTAGCTCTAGAGGAGGGCCTCCTAGAATAGAGTCCTACCAAATTTTGATTTTCTTCCCGTTTCTCGGCACCCAGGTGAGATGGGGAGTGAAAAGAGCCAAGGTCTTTTTGCAGAGGGTGAATATTGGGGACCCCTTAACCTCCCTGCAGGGGTTTTTTATGCATCTCTCCCTTGCACCCCTGAAGTATTTTTTCCACAGAGCTTCTTTGCTCCAGGAAAGATCATCATTGACAATGTGCCAGAGCAGTTTTGCCCCCAAAGCCAGATTCTGTACCTGGGTTTTTTTGAAGTTAAGACCTCCTTCCAAGAGGGGCTTGGAAATTTTTTCCCAACTTATTAGGTGTAGTCTCCTGCCGGCCTGCTTCCCACCTTCCCACAGGAAGCTTCTCTGCATTGCTTCCATTTTTTGAATTATGGAGCCAGGGGCTAGTAGTAGTGAGTTCTAATAGATGGACACACTGGCCAGAACGGACTTGATTAGGACTGCTTTCCCTGCCAGATTTAGCCAATTCTCCCCCCCGGAGGAAATTCTCTTTTTCAGCTTGTCAATTAAGTGGTTCCACTATGAGGCCCTTGGGGCAGCTTTGAAGATAGGAATTCCTAGGTAGGTAAAGGCCTCCCAATTGGTATTCCCTTCCATCCCCAATACTCTAGAAATTCCCAACATTTCTTTGGGCGTGACATTCCAGCCATAAATCTTGATTTTTGTTTGACTTATCTCGTTTCCTGAAATTGCAGCGTATGCATCTAGCTCCTCCTTAAACTTCTTAGCTATTATTGGGATTTCCCCCCCTAGCAGCAGGGTGTCGTCCGCAAATTGGGCATGATTTATTTCCTTCACACCTTGTGCTATTTTTATCCCTTGAAGATTGCTTTGGGCTTTGGAGTTTTCCAGTTGATATCTTAGAATCGAAGCCTGGATTGCATAAAGGAGGGGCGAGAGAGGACACCCTTGCCTTAGTCCTCTGGAGGCTTGGAAAAAATTTTTTACTCTTCCATTTACCATGGGGGCTATCCATGGCGTCCCTATGCAGGCTCTAACCCAATTCACAAAAGACTGATCGAAACCAAACTTCTTCATTACCTCAAATAAGAAATTGTGATTAACTCTATCAAAAGCATTTGCTAGATCTAGTTTTATAATCATACCTTTGTCTTTCCTGTGAATGCTTGAGTGAAGGGCCTCTTGTACAAGGATGATGTTGTCCGCTATTTGCCTACATTTGATGAAGCCTCCCTGGTTCTCTGGGACTATGAGAGGGAGGACTATTTTCAATCTGTTTGCTATAACCTTGGTAAGGATTTTGTAGCTAGTGTTGCAGAGGGAAATCGGCCTGAAGCGGTTAAAGTTGAGAGCTCCTTTATTTTTCGAGATGAGTTCCAAGAAGGCCTAGTTTATGCTCCCTCCTAGCTTGCTGCTCACTTGTGATTTCCTTATCAATTTGGTGAGATCAGATTTGATTATCCCCCAGCAGTGTTGGTAGAATCTAGCTGTGAATCCGTCCGGTCCAGGGGCCTTATCCGGGTGCATTTGGTCTAGTGCCTCTTTTATTTCTTGCTATGATACTTCCTCCACAAGTCCGAGGTTGATGTCATCCTTTATGAGATTTGGGACTATGGAAAGGGGGTACCTTTGGGGGTCAATGCTTGCCCTTTGTGTTTCTGAGTAGAGGGTTCCAATGGCTTCGAATGTTGCCTGTCTAATGCCTTCTTGATCTGAGATTGTAATGTTTTGAACCTGAATTTCTTTCACTACCTTATAATGCTTCCTTGCTTCTACTTGCTTATGAAAATAACTAGTATTTTTGTCACCTTCCTTCAGCGAAAGACTACGGGACTTTTGCCTCCAATAGCCTTCTTCCTCCCTGCAGGCCTTGTGCCACTGCCTTTGAAGGTGTTCCTCTGTAAGTAGGTCCTGCTGTGTGACCTCCCTATTTTCTAGTTCGAGCTAATGGCTCTCCAGACGCCTTTGGGCTTCTTTGCGCAAAGTGGCTGGGTTAGGTTGTCTTTTTGCTCAGGATTTTAGCGCAGCCTTAAGCCTACGCAATTTTTCTTCCCAAACATAAAACGCAGATCCATTTACCATGCTTGTCCATGTAAATTCTAACCTTGTACAATATCTACTGCAAACTGATATTCAGAAAAGAACAGAAAAGATACAATGGAAAATACAAACATTACACAGAGATTTTTCACCTGGAAACCCAAACCAGGAAAACCATCATATATTATATTCATACATTGAGTTACATTGTTTACAATACAATATACATATAGGAGCCAGTGGCATCCA